>LDUD01000001.1:66227-115691 GCA_012184295.1 Dactylella cylindrospora
ATTTTAATTCTTAAACGTTATGAAACCCGACCGATTAGCTAAGGCTGACCTTTGGCTAGCCCGTAGATGCCATGCAATTGCAAACGATGCATGGGAAGAGCCATTTTCTCAAGTGCGTTGCTGTACGTCATACCATTCTGGCCCATGAATCCATGAAAACCATCCCATCCCATGCAGTTGCTGCTGCAATTGCCAAAAAGTCCGACTGACCACATGCCCGCACCCAGCCAATCCAGATCCATATTTTTCCGGGGTAGCAAGCACCAATCTCTCGAACCGGGACTAGCCGACCTAGCTTTGCAGCCAATCAAAGCATGCATGAATCAATTTTTCGGTGCGACCCAGACTTTTTTGGGTTCGAGCTGTGGGGCTCCCACAAGTAAAAAAAAAAAGGAAAACACGACATTGCATCTTTCACATGTCAAGACTCGTCGGAACCCTTTCAAAGCATGGTCAATTGCGAACAGCAAAATTGAAGGCGGAGGGGACCTTTCTAGATTTTTCTCCACGTTTTTTTTTTTTCTGCTCTCAAGGACAGGGAAATTTTATGTTCACATGCTTCGTTAAAGACGCGACTCGTGTTCTCTTCTCCTTCATGCTGGTATCGTACGAGTGGATTTCCTCTTTTTTTTTTCTTTTCGTCCTAAGTGGCGGGGCGTGCATGCATAAAGGAAGAGCTCGAGATGAGGTGTTCATTTTGGAAATAGCTCAGAACGAGACTGAGAAAAAAGAAGATCTTAAGAGCAGCCTTTTGCTTCCTTCAAGATGCGGTGCAACATGTTTGAAAGCAGCCAAAATCCATCAATCATGGGTCATTGGAACAGATGATACCGAGTATATACTAGTGAGGAATGGGGGTCAACGTAACGGCAGTCGCGGATATTCTTCTTTCCGTTGCAGAAACCGTTTATTCCAACATGCGGACTTGTTCTAGTACTAGTACTAGTACTATTAGCTAGGAGATGGATGGATGGATAGGATGGACCCTTACCTGCTTGCTTATTGACTTGCACACCACCTGATGCCATGATTTGATTTGGATATCATTCGAGGCGCCCTGAAAATATTCGGCTTTGGTCCGTTCGCTGGAATGGCGGGCACGATGGCCGGATGGCTGAGTTGAGCAGGAGCGAGCGAGTGAGTTGAGGGAGAAACAGTGTGACCTCATGATCAACGCTGAAACAACGAGGACAACACTTTCCCTTCTTTCTCTTTCTTCTTTAAACTTTCAAAGCTGGACACTCGCCGACATTCATCTTAGTCCTCAACTTCATCCCTTCTCCCTCTTCCCTTTCTTCTCAATCTTTCTGTTGTTACTTTTCGTCTGGTATCCTTCTACATTTAACGAATCTCTGCTATTCTAACGAATCCTGCAATTCTTTTTGAGCAGCTTTCTTTGTTTCTTTTTAGAAGTAGGAATCAATTCAAATTGTCCTTTACACCTTTCCCTTCAAGCATTTGATTTCCGGCGTTTGCTTTCTCTTTACGAACCCTTTTGTTGCATATCCAATCTCGGCACAATTAAGCTTCCTCACGACAAAAGAAACGACAGATAAAATTATATCCCTTGGAAACCACAAAAAAGACAGACTCGCGTCTATCAGCATTTATAAATACTATATATATATCTTTTAGATACCTTTTGCCTTCGAGGGCAGATTCTATGCGCCGCTGATAGAAAAGTTCTAGAGATTCTTTTCGCTCTGACCTCTTAACTTTTTCAAGCTCGGCGACATAGCCTATTCGACGTCTTCTACGGCCGTTACTTGGTAATTCTCAAAAAAGTAATATTATATATATATGGCTATATGATCGATCGAAGACTATCGAGATATCTATATAGATCTATCTCGCGATGATTGGTAAGTCAATTCTTTGTTCCTAAGGAAGAGCCCTGGATTATGTAATAGAAATCACATGCTAATGTTACTTCCTTGTCCTGAAACAGACCACTTGCTTGGACGACCATCGAACAAGTATCGAAAGTTCGAGGTCCTGTGCGTGGTCGTCTTTTGGACGGCAATACTTGGGACGTGAGTATCTTGCCTCTGCTTCTAGACTTCAATTTGTTGATAAGGTCGCTCATCATAATATGATTATTTTAGAGGCAACAAGCATGGGCCACCATTCTTTAGGAAGTACTTCCAGGCTCTGTCGCGCCGCCTTACGCCATGGCAGACTTTAGTTTCGACCTTTATGTTTCTCTATGTCTCCAAGAACTTTGCTAAAATCGTTGGTCTCGAATCGCCTGAACCTCTTGCAAACCTATATACGAAATCCTACTTTCGGGCAACATGGGTTACCACTGCTCTTGACGCAGGCTTCTGGACGGCTATGCCAATAAAATGGAAGTGGTTGAGGGATATATGCGGCCCAGCATTTTCCGTCTTTTACCTTTTTGCTACAGAATTGGCGGACGAGAAGCAGAGGAAGTGCCGTGCTACCATCACGACAGAGCATATGCGAGTCAGTTGGAACAAAATGCTGAACCCATACCTCGTCACGGCTACAAAACTTGTCTGCCCACCCCTAGGTATCACGCCTCGTCACATAAAAATAGCCAGGCCAAAGGAATCCGCAAACAAAGACCCCATTAATGCTGTTCTCTACTTTAATGGTTCCCGGGCCGATCTTTACAAATGTAACAAGGTCATCCTTGACTTTCCAGGAGGCGGATTTGTGGCAATGAGTCCTCGCTGCCATGATGATAAGCTTTGTGCATGGGCCAGGAAACTACCATACCCAATCATCTCGGTGGACTACAAGAAGGCACCAGAGTACCCATATCCTTACGCCTTGAACGAGTGCTACGATGTTTATCACTCGATTGTGTACACAAACGGCAAGTGCGTGGGATTGAGCGGCGAAACCAGACCGAGGATCGTGCTCGTTGGTGACTCTGCTGGAGGGAATTTCGCAGTCGGCGTAACCTTGATGATCTTGAATACGGTTGGAACGAACGCGAGGTATCGCCAACAGGAAATGATGAGCTTGCCATTACCCGATGGATTAGTTTTGATCTATCCCAGCTTGGATATGAATATTGGGTATGTCCACTATACTCTCCTATTTAATTTGATATTGAAAAGTATCAAGGATGAGAGGCTAATATTTATATCGTAGTTCATGGATGTCCGAGGAACAAATGGGCCTTATTCGTGACCGGCAAACACGGAAAGTCAACAGATCCATCATTCGCCGCAAGTCAGAGTACTTTGAGCAAACCTCTGGGCTTCGAGGTCTTACCGCTGAAGACTCCGATTCCGAAAATACTTCTTCGACAGTTTCGCCGAACCCTAAGCAACGCAACAAGGCGCCCACCTCTCATCCTCCCCCAGAAACTGCTAAGACTCCAACCGAAGAACGCAGAGCTGCCACCACTATCCCAGCCGCTGAGTCTTCGGAAAGGAAAATCATACAAACACGATTAGCTACTACTAGTCGTATCAGCTACTTTAACGACAGAATCCTAACTCCGGAAATGATGAGAGCAATGGTAATCCTCTATGTTGGGCCCGATAACCGACCTGACTTTACTACAGACTTTTTGCTATCACCTGTAGTTGCACCGGTTTCACTGCTCGAAATGTTCCCTAAGTGTTACTTTTTGACTGGAGAACGCGATCCATTAGTCGACGATACCGTCATTTTTGCGGGCAGGCTTAGAAGAGCCAAGTTCGATCTCTTCAAGCGAAGAAAAGAATTAGGGCTAGAGAAATCTTCGAAAAACTTTGATGAAAAGAGGTATCTTGAGGTCTCCTTGATCCCGGGGATTAGCCATGGGTTCTTGCAAATGTGTGCGATTTTTCCACCAGCGTGGGCACAGATTGATAAATGTGCAAAGTGGATGTCAGATCTACTGTCCGACGATTCGGTAATCGATAACGCAACCGGATTAAAGAGGGTGGGCGAGATGTTGAACGGCAGACCCAATGGCGATGCATCCGGGTTGAAGAGCAGGACGGCAAGCATGAGTGAGGATGAACGGCCTTTGGAAATTGGAATGGCGAGCCTCTCAAAGGCGAAAGAAAAGAAGAAAAAGGCTGAGAAGCATGCTCATATGGCTACTATTGGTGATATCCCAGATGCTGAAGATATCGAGACGGGTATTGGAATCGGACTTGGAGAGAGTGCGATAGGAGGGTACCACGCCGATCCAGCCCAGGGCTCTAATGTAGTCCAGGACAGGATGATTGGTCAGGATACTAGAAGCAAGAGTCAAGTTAGCTTGGCAAGCGATGACGACCTTGTCGGCAGGAGGATGATGGGATTAACGAGCTCGCTTGGCGGTGCTGCGGGTGCTGAGAGGTAGTACCCACCGGCCCCGTTATCAGCCAGCGGCGCCCGTAGCGAGGTCGATGGAACTTGCGAAGTGGAGCAGACGAGCATAACAGGCTCCGAGGGTATCTTAATGTGGCTTTTCTAGTGTAATTTGGTATGGCGCATAGTTGGAGGGAGTGTCGATATCACCCTTGGCTTTTTGGTATTGAACTTCGGGGCTGAACGATACCAATTTACTTGCAGTATGACTTGTCAACTGAATCAAGAGCTTGTAGATAGCTTACGAGCGGGTGGGAAAATAGACACTCGATTGTCAAATTAAGCTATTAATATTATAAATTGACTAACCCAAATGCTTCCAGCTAGATCTGTGATATAGCAAGGGAAACTTTACCACTATTTCGACTCATTGCACTGACATGTCTCATATCCGGACCCCCATTACACCTCCAGCACTAACCCTCATTCCCTACATCCACTATAACATATACTCGATGCAATCTGTAACATATCAAAACTTCCTCACTTTTGAACCCAATCGTAGTCGCAGTCTTTAGAACACCACTTGGCGTTGACCGGACTCTTTACAATAATATCATTCTTGGCTCTTCTCTCTTCTTCGTCCTGTTCGTATTTGAGCAGGAGAGCCGTCATATCCCTCACGTAGTTTAGTCCAGACACAAATGGACCGGAGAAATCCATATCGTACCTAAAAGATACCAAGAGTTAGAGAAATCCCCTACAGCATCTGGTATGCCCCAATCTACTAGGTGCGAAAGAGTAGTATTCAAGGTATACATACCAATAATTAACAGCCACGCAAACTCCCTCCTTCTCATCCACCTTTTGCGCAACTTGATGATACCACATCGCCGGCAAATACAACATCTCCCCGGGCTTAACCTCCACCCTAATCGGCTGAACTAGTTTAATCCACTTTAACGGATCATCCTCCGCGATATCTTCAACCGCCACGTTACGCTCCCCCTCCGATAAAGCAAAATACGCCTCCAAATCCACCGACGGCCAAGTAATATACCCATCATCAGACCCACCCGCCGGATCCGGGGTTATCGCAAACGTATCAGGTGCAGACTTTGTATAAGTCGCGCTTCTCACCTTCTTCTCCTGCACGGCTACGGTTCCCAACGGGTTTATCAATGTAAAAATCTTAGTCCCCAAAACGACACCGTAGAGGTTTTGGTAAGGATCCTTGTGGAGGCTGCTGACGCTCCATTGGTTGCCTATCCAGAGGTTTGTGGCATCGGGAAGGGGTTGGTCGAGAGCGATCGAGGCCCATGGGATGGTGGAGGGGATGTCGGAGGCGAGAGAGGTGTATTCGGAGGTGAGGTTTGAGTCTTGGGATTGGGCATAGAGGATTGTGCGGGGTGGAGTCGGGGAAGTGGTGGTGGAGGTTAGGGTGGTTAGGAAGGGGGTGAAGGGAAGGTGGGAGGTGTGTGGTTTGACTGGCTGGCGAGAGGAGAGGTTAGTAATTTCCGTGCTGGTTTATTGTAGATATCTATAGCTGGTATATCAAGTATCTGTAATATGGAATTATGAGGCCCGATGACAATGTATAGCTATCCTTCTCCTCTTATCCAAGGAAGAACTGCTCACCAAAGTATTCTACCCCGTCCTGCTCAACAATCGAGTCTGCGTTGCTGTTGTATTTTACACCACGTTAGCTTCCCCAGAGTCTATCTAGCCCTGCATAACATAGCCGACAATACCCTCCCCGATTTCCCAAAAGACTTCAATTAAACCAATGCAGAGTAAAGTGACGTACCCTTTCGGCGTCTCAGCCACCATCACCTCCGCATCTCCCATTTTCGCTTTAAGATAGTCTACAGACCATTTTCTTCCATCCTCGGCTCCAGTGGCTGGCCAATCGCTCATTGCATTTTTAATGACAACCGGCCGGTTCCTTGAGATTATTCTCAAGAATTCAAGAGGTGAGGGAGGATGCTCGAGGTATTCTATTTGATTAGATGGATGGTTTAGGTCCGAGTAAGAGGTTAGCAGGGCGCGGAGGGATGCGGAGGCTGTGGTGGGAGGCGCCGGGAGAGTTGGAGAGGACATTTTGGTTATCAGAAGAGAAGTACGATATTTGAAGGTACGAGAGATGTGTGGTAAGGATGTTTGATTCGTATGATGGTAGACGGTGTTGGATTTGAAGATTTTGGTATAGCTCAATTGCCTTTTATACATATTTCATCTCTTTATTAACAATTGAAGCTCCAAATAATTTAACCAAGAGAGTACACCGAAAGTTTTCATATCTATCAGTTAGAAGACGAATTTATCAATTAAGCGCCTTGTAGATAATAGCGGGCCGGGCTATTCTGCAGGTATCGGTTGATGCATCTTCCTGTTGCGAATTGAGACATCGCAGTTCCGGATCCGCTTTAGATGTTACAACATGCATGAGGGATGGGTATCCTCCAGTAACGTTATTGTTATATTGTTCGTGCCCGAATATATTGTACGACATCACCTATAGACTTGTTCTCGGGCCAAAGTCTAATGTTGGATAAGTAATCACTCAAGACGGCTCAACTAACTGGCTTAGTCAACCCGCCACATATGCAAAGTGTATTTCACATGGGTTGAAGTCTAGTTGAGATGCAGGATCGCTACGATGCTGATATTTTCTTGGCCAATGCATAACACTCCCAGCGACGGTTGAGCCGAAAGGACGGCGCCTTAAAGATATTGCATTTCCTCGGACGGAAGGGGTTTTGATACGAGCTGAGCTCTAGATATTAGTTAATGACTCTCTATTTCCCACTGACACTAATATGCATTAGGGAGAAGAGTTGGGTATCGCTTCTAAGATTGCAGTGCTGCAGCATGAGCATGGGCTTGGAGAATCCTTGAAGCTGGAGCCAAAAGCCGAAGAACTCCGAGTTCCTCTGAAGAGGCCAAATGTGTTGTGTTGTAGTTGGCAGCTGACGGTTTGACAACTAGTCTAACCATTTTTGTTCGGTGAGAGACTAGTCCATTTTGAGAATCAACAGTCACCAGCAGCGAAACGGTTTGAGGGTCCAACCAACACAACCCAGCAAATTGGGAAAAGTTTCAATGTGTGGGCTCGAAATTTTGCTGGTCTCTGCTATTAACCTTATACGACAACCTTCAATTCGACATCTTCAATAACATCATCAAATCCAACCCCCCGTCGACTTACCGATTCTCTCCTTCCGTCGTGTCATCAATTCCATCGACGATTAACATCAACTGCCCAGCATGAAGTTGAACATTGCGTACGTTTCATTCCGAGATTTTGACTCTGGTTGGATGGGGCTTGGTGGTCGAATACAGATGGAAAGATATCGTGGACGAGGAAGAGAAGGGGGATGAGATATCATGCTGGATTCATGGGAGAAACGGCCTGACTATACGAGGAGCTGCATCGACTAACGTGTCCGGATTGAACGCTATAGATACCCCGCCAACGGCTCTCAGAAGCTGATCGAAATCGACGATGAACGCCGTCTCCGCGTCTTCATGGAGAAGCGTATGGGCCAAGAAGTCCCCGGCGACAGCTTAGGCGACGAATTCAAGGGCTACATCTTCAGAATCACCGGAGGAAACGACAAGCAAGGATTCCCAATGAAGCAGGGTGTCATGCACCCAACCCGTGTCCGCCTTCTCCTCTCCAAGGGCCACTCCTGCTTCCGCCCCCGCCGAACCGGTGAACGCAAGCGTAAGTCCGTCAGAGGTTGCATCGTCGGTTCAGATCTTGCCGTCATGTCCCTCGTCGTTGTCAAGCAGGGAGACGGAGATATCCCCGGATTGACCGATGTCACCCACCCAAAGAGACTCGGACCAAAGAGGGCGTCGAAGATTCGCAAGTTTTACGGTTTGACCAAGGAGGATGATGTTCGCAAGTTTGTTATCCGTCGTGATGTTCAGCCAAAGGGAGAGGGAAAGAAGCCATACACCAAGGCTCCAAAGATTCAGCGTTTGGTTACTCCTCAGACTTTGCAGAGGAAGCGTCACAGGATTGCCCTCAAGAAGAGACGCTCGGAGGCGCAGAAGGAGGCTGCTGTACGTTTATCCCTCAACTCTCGATTCTGTGGCAATCGACGGTTTTATATATTGCATAGGGTAATGATTACTGACAATGTGACAATACAGTCCGAATACGCTGCACTCCTCGCCAAGCGTGTCCAGGAAGAGAAGGCCAAGAAGGCAGATATCCGCAAGAGAAGAGCCAGCTCCATGAGAAAAGAGTGAAAGCAAAAAAAGTTATTTTGTTTTATATTCTCTTCTTTTAGATTTGTTCTTTCACTTTCCGAACCTCCTTATATTTCCCTCCTCTATCAAACGACAATTATCGACACGACGCATCCATGACATCACACCTGATACCTTGACCCTTCACGTCTATACATAGTTTTCTCTACTCTCTCCGCGTGTCATATAGCCGCTACTATTTCCTCCTCCTCTGTGCCCACAATCACCTACTATCAGGGTATTCTCGCTGTTTTCTACAACTCTTTTATAGGGCATCTACGGTGTTTTCATGTTTCCCTTTTGCCTATATTATTGTCTCAGACCTTTTTTTTTTTATTTTCTTACTGTGTTTATATATGGGAATGCTTTTTTTAATGAAATGAAGACGAAGACGAGAATAATAAAAAAAGCAATCTAGAAGCCTACTCTTAGGAAGAGAGGTTTTCCACCAAGCAAAAAGTCCAAGTAGTAATTGCCGAATAGTTTCGGCATATGGAAATTGCCATTCTTGTGAGCTATCGATTAGATGATATAGGTCCTCGCTATAGTCTCGCGGCCATCTCCTTCCATCTTCCCATCCTCATTGGATCAACTTCCATCAATTTGTCTAGCCAGCCTTTTATCTCATCTGTGATCGAATCGTCCTCGCCAACACTCCTCACTAGCCCGCCCATGAATATTAGCTCCTCAAGAAGCAACCGACAATCTGGCTCCTCCTCTAACAGCTCTTTCATCCAATCTAGTACTCTATGTAGAGTCTCCAACTTCTGTGACGTCGTTAGAGTTGCGATTTCCGCTGTTCCTGCGGACGGCGTCTTAGGCGAACAGGCCGAGGATATTAACCAGTGATGGTACAAGTGTAAACTCTGATCGTAAGGGTCTGTGAATAACGCTTCGTGCATTGTCCCCAGTTCTACGCAGCAAACTATGTCAGTAATCCCACTCTCAACGAAGATAACAGTCCAAGGATAACCCATACCACCATCCAAGAATGTCCTTCTCTCTTCATCATTTGCGCCCCTCTCCACAAGCAACCTCGGTATCAGTTTACTCCGATTATGCCACGCCGAGAAGTTTGACATGTTTTTCCGAAACATGGCGGTGGTATACATGAACTCCGACTCCACCATGCTCGACGCATTGGCCGTGTCCACGTCTCTTCTATCATCCCTCTCACCTCCTGCCTCCTCTTCATCTTCGGCACCTTCGTCTACGGGAGTGCTCGCAATACCACCAGTAATCTCCTCAATACTTGCCACAACAAATCTTCTATACCCCCAACCGTGGAAATTTCTCGAATCTCTACCTAGCATCTTGTCAACCAATCCCATTTCGCTCTTCCACACACCCAACGCCGTCTTCTTATCCAACTGCTCTGTCGCCGTCTGCAGCAGGAATTTTCGGTAATTCCAGATCCAGTAGCATTTCGGGTACGATTGTAGTAGAGGGAGGAGGTAGGTCAGCTCCGAGGTTAGGAGTTTTAGCTTATCCGCCGGGTTTGAGGACGCGGGTGGGAGCGTGGAGAGCAGGTGGAGAAGAATGAGGCGGCGGTAGTTCCAGATGGTGTTGAACTCGGGGTTCTGGGAGAGGAGGGTAGAGGTGGTGTTCAAGGCTTCTTGGGTGAGGATGTTGGAGGATCGCTGAGCTAAAGGGTTAGTTAGCTGGTTTTGTAACCGGTATAACTAACATACATCATATAGTTAACATAAAAGGGGGGAACATATAAAGCAACTTACAAGCTCCTGGACTTCAGCGACCAAGGCATTATACTTCTCGATTTTATTTAACTCTTGCTCGCGGGCTTTGGCAGAGCGGTCGCCGGCTACGGTCCGGCTTATTCCGTGCTGTTCTTCACGGTTAGTTACACTAAGAAAGGCGGTTTGAGAACGAAAATACCCACGCTTGCCATTGCATTAGCTATATTTCCCAGATATCGGTATATGGGAAGCCGAGCTTGTTGAATTTGAAGGGAGGTTAGTCGAGTGACGACAGTTAGAGACTGGGCAACGGTTTATGGAGGAAGGCGGGATGCCAAGAAACGTGTGGCCTGCCTGAACAGACAAGCAGACCATTTTTTAAAATTTGCGACCCTCACCGCCAAAAAATTTCTCTGACCGCTTCTCTTTAACATCACCACCTATTATTATTCGCGACAGCAACATTAGAGCCTTCGTAACATCAATAATCCAGGAGGATCTCTACAGCTTTAGTATTATGCAATTGGTAAGTTTTGTCTCTAATCTCCTCCCTCTCGTCCACTATACGTCCTCCCAAAATATCGAATTCTCATGATGAACAAAATTTCACCCACATAAACTCAGCACCGAGTTGGGACTTCAAACACCCCTCTCACCTTGCAATGACAGTAAAACCAAGTTATCATAATCAAGCTCAACAGTCTGACCTTTACTTTAACTTTTATTGTATTTTTTATTTTTTCCAATTAACAAGTTTTACTCGAAGAAGTTCTAACATGGATTGGTGCCAAGTCTAGGGAATCATTGATCACGTATTAGCCGATGAAGGTGTATAGGTGCTTGGATACTAGAGACTGAGAATCCAATTGATCGAAATTGGTATCCGACTTTTTGTTCTGCTGGCCTTTCTAGCGATGTGCTCTACCATATAATGCATTCTCCTTGCGACTAGTAGTACAATTGCGGAATTATACATCCTTCATAGAGTTTTCACCGTCTTCACCCCAGCTTGATATAAGTCATGCATGGAGGCTATACCTCTCTCCGACTGCTCTGAGCCTCACCCCGAACCTCTCCCCGTAAACCTTCTCTGCCATTTTAACCACCTCCTCCATCTTGATCACCGCAAACCGGTGAAAATACCACCCAACCTCCAGTCCATCTTCTCTCCTCACATTTCCAAACCCATAAACCCCTCCAACATTAACGCCCAGAACCCCACCATCCTCGGAAACCTCCCACGCTCCCGCATCACGGCCCATCGATCCTCCCATTATCCTTGTGATTGAATCGACTGGGAAGGTACCATAATCTCGATGGTAGATGTAATCCTTTCCCCCCAAGAACCTACCACATATTAAAACCCTATCAGCGCAGTGAAAAGCGCACCTGGTACCTTCTCGGACAGGTGTTACAATCGACTTGGCCTGTTTTGAATCTATCGAGTAACCCGAATAGGATAGGTACTCTATCAGACGATTCGGAATGGCTTCTTTCATCCTATGGGGTTCAATGTCGAAAAAGGCGATATCTGTGACCTTCCCACCAGTTATTTGCACGAGTTTAGGTGATTTGGCTTCTAGACTGCAAGATTCGAGATGCCAGACCGCGTGGATGTTTCTACCGAATTGAAATGTCGAAGGATCGTACTGCAGCATGTTGAACATGCGAGCCTTTTCGACGTCTTTGGCGGTATTTCCATCCTCACCGAGTTTTGGCTCCAATGTAAATGTGTTAAACTTTTCATTGAAGGCAATGGAAGATGGCTGGGCTAGACGGATATGTTTTGGGAACGCTTTGAACGTCGGGTTCGAAAGTGTTTCCTCACCGCCTTGACTAGAATTATTTGGCTTTCCAGTCGTAATATCCCCAGACTTCCCAATGATTGGCTCTTGGAAGAAAATCCGCCCAGCTGTGCACCCTATAACTCTCCCCGTCTCCCTTCCTACAAGATATCCACCAAACGACGCCTCCTTCTCATCAACATCGAACTCTTCCGGATTATCTACCCCAACGCGAGCCCCAGGGTACGGGGTATCCTGATACGGCCAAGTCTCCCTGAGATTCGATCGCATTAACGCACCCGTATCCGGAGGCAGCGCTTGCGCGACGTACACCTTTAGTTCACCATCCCTCCTTCTACATCTTGTCATGTGGTGGATACTTTCCGGCGCATGGGTGATAACTACTATGCACCATTCTTCCAAGATGCGGTCTAGAAATATGTACGCATAGACGAGGTTTGAAGCAGATATCTTTTTGAGAATGCGCGGAAGGGCAGAAGAGAATTGTTCCTGGATTTTTTCGGGAATAACCGATTTTGGGGCGCCAATTTCGAGGTAGTAATCGTAGAGGTGCGAGGCGGCGTGCCCGAGATTCCTGGGCCGTATCGGCTTTGGGACTGGGAGGCCGAGGATTTCGGAGCTATCATCGATGTAGGAGGTCATTTTGATCTACATTGTGGAGTGGTTATGAATGGAGAAAACGACACTGGCGGAGAATAGTAGTATTTGGATATGAAGGAGGTGGCAGTAAACCTGCCATCTCGGATCTTTGGTTTGGAATTGTTACATTTAAAAAACAGAATGACTGGTCGTGATCTGCTAGAAACGCCAGAGGATCGTGATCACCAAGTTGGCGACTACTACCATACCTGAACATCATTGATTCTCCTCCCCTGTGGCTGGTATGCCTGGTATGTACGGCTAGATTGTGCCGACCGATACTAAAAGTTGTGATAACCGTACAGTGGCCCTGCCGAGCAAGTTTCCTACCCTCAAGAGGACGCCTCCCCGGTCCTTTGAGTTTGCCGCTTATTGGCACCGCAGGAGCATCTGAGAGCTAGGTAAAGCTGTTCAAACAGGATACTGAGCCACGGGAAAACCCAAGTCATTGGTAATCCACCGATAGCTGGATATGTCGGAAAGACGGCGCTAGAGACCATCAAAATATTCCTTCCTGAACAATAGTCTCAGCAGAGACATGTCTAAACCTGATGGATGCGGGGTATTTTCAAAGCCAATCTGGGGTTCCCTCTTCTAAGCATCCTCATTCAAGCTGCTGTGAATTATTCCCGATGTTCCCTTTACTCAATCCCACCCGATTCCTCCTTCTCAGATTGCTACTCTTCAAGCCTTAACAGCAACCTGCGCACCCATTCCACTACCTCCAGTCCCCTTATCCAGGTCCTCCTAGTAAACAACCATACCAGTCAGAAGCTATCCCTCATATACACCCTCAAGTAGTATAACCAATACTTACAACATCAAATATAACCCTAATCATCAAGCTGCAACCAGGGCATACTGCAATGTCCTCGCCATCCCTCAGGTCGCATATCGAGATTTCGAAACGGTCGCCGCAAGGGCACGGGTAGTGATATATTTCGAGGGTAGGGTCGAAGGTCATATCTTCGATTTCGATTTCGTCGTAGATTGACTCCGACATGTTGTTGGCTTCTTTGGCCTTTTCTTCTCGAAATGAGTTATTGAGGTAAGCGGTGGTTGAGGTCTATCGGAATGTGTTATGCTTCTACTAGGTTGGATACGTGTGTATTGAAGAACCAGACGTATTGAATCGGATTTTAGGGAGCTTATTTAGCGGTATGGAAGCTATGGTAGCCTTTGAAGTGACGATGGAGAAATCTGAAGGCTCTGAAAAATTTTGTGAATCATGCAGGTTAAGCTTGGGTTTCTTTGGCTCTGGTGGCAAGTTTGACGAGTGTGTTTGTGCCCGCCGTTCTAGTTTGCTGCCCCGCCAAACGAAAAAAAGAATGCCCGCTTATAAACGGCAGAAGAATATCAAACGCTCGTTACACCTGGGTCGAGGAAAATGCGGCCGTATCTACCAGCTAACGTCACTTTATAGGAATTCCTTCAAGAATAGTTATTATATTAGCCTGGATCTGCCTTTGGTGACCGAGACCTTTTCCGACGCCGCGACTCTCTATCCTTGCTTCTTTCCCTCCGATCGTCTCGGTCGCGATGAGAGCGATGGTAGTCCTCACGACGGGATTCTTTGGCGCGGAAGGTTCGGTCGCTAGTATCTCTTCCTGAGGTGCTCCTGTCCCTCTCTTCTTCATCCTTCAAGCGATGGCGTCTATCTCGAGAGGTTTCCCTATCCCTTCTTCGATGTCTATCTCGATCCTTGCTTCTACTCCTGCTCCTGCTCCTGTATTTACTGCTTGAATGTCTGTTCTTATCTCTTTCCTTGTCCTTTCTCTCCTTAGTCGGGTTCTTAACCTTCCTCAACTTTCTCGCACATCTGGTGCACACGCAAACTTTGACGAGAGCATTCTTCTTTACGCCTTTTTCGACATACCCGAAATTCATCTCGAATGTCTCGAGTTCGGCGTCGTCTTCATTTTTGTCGCCGGGTATAGCGTCTAGAATGAAGGCGTCGATTTCATCCCTTTCTTCTTTCTCTTCGGGTCGACTGTGACGGGGGCAGGTGAGTGAAGCGCAAGTAAACTGGCCGATGCCTTGGAGGACTTCTTGTTTTGTTCGCCAGCGAAGCGCGACCTAGAATCACAAACGTTCAGCTAAATACAATCCCGTGAAGAATGCGTGAAGACTAAAAAAATTAAATACCTGTCCGTCCCTCCACCTTGATAAATCAATCAAAGCAAACTCTCTAAACAAATTCTCATAATACTTTTTCGCAATCTCCTTCCCTGCATCCTTGTCGCTCCCGTCTGAACCAATATCGTCGCGTAGAAACTCAAACTCCTCCTCCAAAAGATCTCGCTCGGTTTTCCCTTTCAACGCTGTCGGAACGGATCCACCGTAGTAATCTACGTACTGAAGGCATTTTTGGATATGACGAGCGTAGGCAGAGTTGGCGGGTGCTTTGGAGAGGGTATCGCGGAGTTTGGTGGTGGTGGAGTTGGAGGTCATTGTTCTGTTTTGTTTGGGTTGAGTTGCAAGTACGATGCGGGACAGGCGGGTCGGATTTTTGGTTGGTGCGGCCCATGTTTGGTTCAGGGGCGGGCCGATTTCGGTTGGGTGGGCCAGTTGAGGTGGAGTTACGGTCAAGCACCATAAGCAAGGCTATAATTATCGATTTCCTGCATGCACCGGACTATCTATATATATATATATATATATAGATTGGATTCAATCGACGGCTCTAGATCTGGATATTCGCTTCCTAGCCTCTAGGTAAGAAAATTCTAGTCAAAATCAAAGCTCAGTTTCATCGAGACTTGTCCCGAGAGGTAGAAGCTCGATTGTTCACGAGTTTGTATACCCGTCGTTCGGTTTATTCCATAAACATATCTCCCGTAGTTACGTAACTTTGCCATAGCTACCGGATACCATGAGCCATCTCGGAGCTCACAGCTCACAAACAGGAAGACTCGTATGCTTCTACTGAAAATCCCGCCCCCAACCTGCAAGTGGTTGCTCCCCTTGCAGGGTATTCTTCCATCGCACAATTCCCCCGCATCAGATGAGCTGCCGTTTCAGCTTTTATGACACAGAAAAGTAACCCAGCTGCTATTAACTAAGAATCAGATTACTTAACATGCAACACAGTGGACTAGACTCCATAGCCTCACCGAAAGAATGCACAGCTCAGGATGGTACCAAGTTCATAGAAATATTCTTCGCGGAAGAAAGAACAAGAAAAAATTTCCTCTCTTTAATATTTCTATAGCTTCGTACAAATCTCCGTGTGCAGGGACAACAGAGATTCGAGGTTCCCCGATCGTTGATTACTGATCTCGGATGGAAGGACTCGCCGCATTTCTCTCCGATTGAGTGTTAAAGACCTTCCTCAGACAGGAGAATTTTATAAAATATAACCAAAAGCAGGACAAACGATGCGAACGGTGCAAAAGAGCTCCCATTTCTCTCTAATTCCAGAGCGAATCGTCTGCGAGGCTCTGTAAACATCCCCTTTAGTTTTACGAGATTCTGTCCTCCCTTCCACAAAGAGGCTCAGATTCAGATTGTAACGTTTCCTCGCTTGCATGCATGCACGCCTCACGGCATATTTTGAAGAAAGTGTAAACGGCTACGCCCGAGTGGCCCTGGTCCTATCTTGAGGGGCAATAAGACAAATTTTCTCGCCTGTAAAATAAACTAGATGCGGAAGGTATGGGAGAGGGGCCTCACCATAGCTCAGCATGTATGCAGGTACGAGGGGCACCGTTTTTGCTGAGGCGGACGTATGTAGAGACAGACGCAGGTACTCGATGCAGGTTTTCTTAGCGGCATCCTTCGTGTTTCGCTCTACTGTGCGATTTCTTATAAATATCTTCATTTCTGCTTGTCATAGGGGCTTGAGTAACCTCCTGATCCCACTCGCTCGGAAACCGGTAGATATAGATTAATTACTACCTTTGAGGCTCCACAATCGTTCCACTGGGTACTGCTTTTCGTGCCCCGGGACAGGGCAAAGGTTGCAATGGATGAAATTAACAACATGCAACGCAAACCGGGGACTTTGATTATCAGAGTAGGCAGAGCCGAAAACGCTCGGGTGGCTGTTGCAGAAACGTGAATCTTAGCTTGGTGGAACCGGGATACAAGCACCAGCATCATGTCTTGTACATCCCTGGCTATAACCCGTTCTGACGGGCGGTGCTGGTATAAACATGATACATGGTTTGTTTCTTGCTTCTGATGATGAATTGTGGTTATGATAAATTTTCCCTGTTCGTGGATGCCCAACTTGGTTCTTGCATGGGCATGGCGGATAGACCGATTCGAGCACACTGTTGTCCAGGTAATCAAATAGGGATATAAAATCAAAAACTGACCAGTATATGAACGGAGCAACTTCCTTCCTCCAGATTAGAGTCTCCTTCTGGAAATATGCAGCGTCAACAATAAGAACATCCACCTGATTAGTTGAACACACAGAGTGTGTCCAACACTGTGATTTCTGTTGACCGGCTCTTACTCTCGTTTTAGTTTTTAATTTGAGGTTGATCTTCAATCAGAAGAAAAACCGTAAGGCATTCGACATGCATTTCCTACGGTTGGCAGCTACGCTGCTGTGTGCCATGGGCACTTTGGCCTTACCTACCAAGACTCTCGACCTTATCGAACGACAATCCGGTTCCAAGATTGTTACCGCACATTTCATGGTACGAATATCTACTAATCAACAATCCTGATCCATGTGGGTTTTAATCAATGCTGTTTCGAATAGATGGGCCTCGCTGGCGGCTACTCGGCTGCCAACTGGCAACAAGATATCAATGCAGCAAAGGATATGGGTATCGACGCCTTCGCCCTCAACATCGCGGATGCTGCTCAAGACCCCTGGACAGGAAAGCAGCTTTCCCTCGCCTACAGCCAAGCCCAAGCTCTAAACTTCAAGTTGTACATTTCCTTCGACTTTGCCTGGTTCAATGCGGACGCCAGCGCCATCGGTGAAATCGCCAACATTCTCCGGACCTATGCCGCCCATCCTGCAGCTTTGAAGTACAACAACAAGGCTGTCGTTACTACTTTTATCGGTGATGGCTTTGGAAGTAATTGGAATAGCGTCAGGAGTCAGGTTTCGACTCCGCTGGAGATTTTGCCGAATTATCAACCAGGAAACATTCAAAGCAATGCAGGAGCGATTGATGGTGCTTTCTCTTGGGTTGCTTGGCCAAGCAGCAACAACAATCCGGTACCTGGACCGATGACCACGGATACCGATAACGCCTACTTGTCGGCTTTGGCTGGAAAGACATACATGGCCCGTAAGTTTCCATTGGAGCTGAAAATTATCGAGATATATTTCATGCTAACAGGAAGCTCCAGCTGTCTCTCCGTGGTTCTTCACCCACTTTGATTTTAGCTCGTGGCAGAAGAACTGGATATTCGCCAGTGACGACCTTTACGTGACTAGATGGAAGCAAATTCTTTCCTTGGCCCCACCACTAATCCAAATCGTCACTTGGAATGGTAAGATATAACCTACGAATATCATTTGTGGACACTTATAGTAACATCCCGTGATAGACTTTGGCGAGTCTTCCTATATTGGTCCATACAATCCCGGCCACAGTGACGACGGCTCCAGTCAATGGGCTAATGGCTTCCCCCACGATGCCTGGCGGACTCTCTCTAAGCCTTTTGTCGCAGCCTACAAATCCGGATCGACCAACCCGACAGTTACCTCTGAGAAGATTGTCTATTGGTACCGCCCACACCCTAAGGGCCTCACCTGCAGCGACCCACTTGGAAAGCCCACAGGTTGGGAATACGCACAAGACAAGGTCTTCATCGCCACGATGCTTACCTCCCCTGCTCAGCTCATTGCCCAAAGCGGCTCCAACGGCCCTGTCACTATCAACGTTGGTGCAGGTATTGTCCTCTCATCTGTAGACATGGCCACAGGCACTCAGTCGTTTAAGGTTCGCCGCAATGGCTGCGACGTGATCGCCGGCACCGGAGGGCTTCAAATTGCTTCCTCTTGCCAGAGATACAACTTTAACGCATACGTCGGCGAGGTTTCACCATCCGGTACGTGTAATCCACAACCGCCCACCACAACCACCCGTCCACCAACAACTCCCCCACCTTCCCCATCTCCAACACCAACTCAGCCTGGAGTTTGCAATCGCGGACAAGGTGAAGGAAATTTCAAGGGCCTGTGTGACTTTTCTTGCCATTTTGGATACTGCCCTGAAGGTGTCTGTACGTGTACTTCGTGGGGTAGTCCAAACCCTCCTCCACCAGAGACTGGTCAACACGGTGTCCCATTGCCAGGGTTGGGTGATGGGTATGCCGGGCTTTGCAGCTTTGCTTGCAATCACGGATATTGTCCTTCGGCTGCTTGCATGCTTGTTTAGGCAATCGGACGACTATCAAAGGTGAATTACGAAACCATTTGTCTGTAGAAAAGTCCCCAGTTGTGTAGCCTCGATACTAGCCACCTAAGTGGTGTTTGAGAGTTTCCATTTGTTAAACCGCCTGCCCGCGATACTAATTCACATTATTCCCCCTCCGTCTAGGCTCATGTACTTGACGCCAATGTAGAATTTGCTGCTCCTATCCTTCCATCCCAGGCCCGCCGATATTGCTAGCATTGCCATACTGTCTTTTCAAATTTTGTGGATTGGATTCCAAAGTTTCGCACCTGGGCCTCTTTTGGGTTAGTTCTTTGCATATCAAGAGTTTTGCCCATAGCTGGATTGATTTTCTTGGTCAGGCATGGAATTCAGTTAGGCTATGCTCTTATGGCTGGTGGCTGGTTTTTGTATACTATGTAGATATATATTGCACAGTGTTTTATTCCTCGTCAAGGCTTTGTTTGTACATATCATGGGAATCCAGATGTTTATGAAGAGATCAATAGATCCCTCTTATTATAGAAGCTAATCGGGGCATATTCCGGTACACTCCTCCATGCTCCATGTCGACAATGCAATACCATCTACATGCACAATGAAATGAAAGGAAAGCTGGAAGAGGAGCATAGAATGTAAGACAACTTTGCGTTGTCAACAATACTACAACATGCAGATCACAACACAGCCTTTGGCTCGAATCTACTAGATCCAACTTTCCACCGTCATAAGCTGTAGCCTACGATACTAAGCTGTTATATTTGTTAACTTGACAACAATCTAAAATCCAATCCAAATCTACCGGATATCTCTGAGAGTGTCTGAACAACCACGCTACAATGCTCTCCAGTCCGGGAAGGTTATACTGCCCTAAGCTAAGAATCTAATCCCTGGGCTAGGCCTACTCGTCGGGTAACGGAATGCAATACCCAAAATTGCAAAAAAGAAACCTGCAGGAAAAAGGCCATGCGAAGAACACCACACGCGAAATAGGCAAAAAGGTCGAATTGGGATTCGAACCCAAGTTACCGGAAGATTTATTCTCAAATCAGACGACTCGAATCAAAATCCGGTGTGATAACCAGCTACACTATTCAACCGAAGCTGAATGACGGTCCAAAGTTCCAAAATTACATTTATATTCTTTGTCTGGAATTGAACGTATAAATTCTGCGGATGGCCTGAGCTAAGACGGAGGACTTCAACAACATGCAACAACTGTCGATTTGGACTCTCTCGTCTAGACTTTGGTATTTCAAATATCAAGAAAAGCTCCTATCCTTCTCTGCGTAAGTCCATTCTTGTCACTTAGTTTTGATTATTGCAAGAGTTACCGCCAATGCTAACAAATACCTATTTTCCTAGGGCCGGACTGGAGATTGAGTCTCAATGTTCGTGTTTCTCGACTGCTCGCGAGGACCGCATTCGAACCTATTCCAAGCAAAACTTTTCATTCAACTCAACACAATTTTTACCACAGCTGGGTCAACATTGAATAGCGGTACAGATGTTGTAATTAGCAAAGGATCTGAGTTTGCATGCGGCCGTATACTCTAGAGCGGCCGGTCACACTCTTTGGATGAAATGATCTCTACGCAACGCCGCGGCGCCCAACAATTGCGGCTCGCTAGGTTTAGCAGTGCGGCCGCTCAATCTCCAGTCCTCATTCATGATGCCGCAGCTAGGCACCGCCCGCGCCGTAGTATATTGAGACGGGTACCGCTGGCTAGCGTCCGATCAGCTTTCCGTCCTACCGGATCTCCGAACGTATCAACCTATAATTTCGATTCTAATACTGCTGGTTTGCAGTTGACACTACCTGCGGGAAATTGGACAAATTCAGAGCAAGAGAGCACTCAGCCCAAGGAGAATTCCGAAACCAAAAGATTTGATTCACGGCATCGGATGGAAAGTTTCGCAGCTCGTGCGCCTGAAATGGTACACTCAAGTAAATTCTTTATGCGGAACTCAAATAACGCCCATGATCCGTCCCCGCCTGGTAGACGCCGATTCTTTTTCGACTCATACAACAGCGCTCCCCGGGGAGTATATCAACCGGTCGAGGAAGTCATATCAAGCGTGGTAAATTCGCCTCCGTGGGAAGAAGCCTTCCCGAGCTTGATAGCCGCGGAGTCCGGAATCCCGAAAAATTTCTTGAAAGAAATATTCTTACATGACTATCAATACAGCTCCTGGCACCCTCCCGGATTGGATATCTCTGCTGCTAAAAGGTATATTATCAGACATGAAAATTATCAATACCGGGGAAGGATGCTTCTGCAACAGGCGTTATCGGATATTTTCACAAAATGGTTTAGATATTGTTTTTCAGCAGAAAGCCGCAAAGTGAGTGATTAACCCTAGTCCTGAAATAGGATAGGTAGTGAATACAACCAGTGTTACTGCTATTCGGAGACATGACAGGGACTGCTAACCACAATTAATGGATAGGAATTGGAATATATGTTAACAGAAGACGCTACTTTACTTGTAGTGCTAGCGCTGAGGGCGAAAATTCACACAAGCCTACCAGTTCCTGATGATGTTCAAATGCATAAAATATCTCGCGTACTCGATGCGACGGGCACCAACCCCCTGGCACAGCCGGTGGTTGGCTTGGAAAGGTTTCAAAATGCATGTACCAAAAGGCTAGATTTAACGGGTTTTAGCAGAGTCGGGGGCTATATTCACGGTTTGCGAAAGATTCTAGCGGAAATCGACAAATCGGAAGATACAAAAAACCTTGAGACTCACCTTATGGGTGTTTTCGTCTCGTATCTTGGGGCAAGGGTAGCGCCAAACGTAGATATAATAGACCCTGGTATGGAGAGAGCGAAAATTCGAAGCTCCTCTCTATGGTTCGAGCAACTCGGCTTGGACTACATATTTGCAACAGTGGCTCAGAAAGTCGGGTCGGCGAAGCATATGCAAGAATTGTCGACCAATACGAAAGACATTAGACCTTTCGCGAATAACCTGGAATTCGAGAAATGGCAAAAGATGGCGCAGGAGAAGTATGGCCACAAGTATCAGGAGAAGGGCCGCGACGATATCGCAGAAATCAGACGGGAATTGGCGAATCTAAGGGGCCTCGTTGCCATGAACATCTCGCGGACACAGTTAGCCCCGAATACAAATAAATCTCAACGCACGATGAAATCCTTGGAAAGGCTACAGGTGTACTTAGGAGAACCACGGCCGCAGGTCTCGCCGCATTTTGTTCCCAAACCTATCCCGGAAAGCGAGCCCGAAAGGGAAGACCCCGAAAGGGAAGAATCGCTCGATGACCAGATTCGGAGTTTCTTCAAGAAGGAGAAGGGGTATATTCCCTTCCCGTCTCTCGAGGATGGCGCTTCGGAGGATGAGAAATTTGATCCGTCCTCAAACCGGAAACAGAACCAGGCAAACGATGTTCCGAAATTCTTTGGCGCGGGTGGAAAAGGGCAAAAATTTGGACAGAAACCTCCCAGCGCTATGAAAGCGAATGGGGCGGCGACCACCGAAACAGTGAGCTGGGAAAGCATATTGTTGGAGGATGAAGGAACTTTCATTGTGGGAAAGCCATCATCAAAATCCCAGCCTACCGTTGCACCACCCATTTCACTGCAATCGACGAAAGAAACAACGCCGCCATCGTCTGCGATTTCCACGCGCGAGATTGAACCCGAGGAACACTACTCTGCCCCTGAAGCCACCGAAATCCCTAAAACTTTGCCAGTAGAACCGGGCGAGGAGCAAACGGGACAACAAAGGCAAGAGCCAAGCAATAAAGATCAGGACTCGAAATCTGAAGAACGGGAAGATAAACAAGTAGAGGAGCCGGATGGTCCCGAAAATGAAGATACAAGGTCTGGTGAACCGAAGGGTCAGGATGAAGCACAATCAGCGAGTGCATTATCGCGAATAGGTGGAACTTTTAGTCGATTTTTTAGTCGGTGATGGAGTATTTGTGATTCAATGTATTAGAATTGACCCCCAATTAATTCATCTTGTAAATAATCTTTAAATTTCTCATGTATATTATATAAGTGCCCATCACTGGTATTATATTCAATGTTATTCTTTCCCCACGTTAGTATTTTCGTACTTGGCAATTTTCAATTTGGATTGAGCCTTCTTCCTACCGTTTTGGGTGGTAGGTATTTTCAATATCGGGGCGTTTCTAAAGTAGCAAGCTGCAGCAAAGTGAAGAGAATAATACACGATGCTAAACTAACGAGTGGTAACAAAAGTCATCTTATCTAGCATTCCCGTTCCGCCGATTGGACTTATTATGGATGTCATCCCCGGCTCACGCCTTCCTCTTAGTCTGCTAAACATCCCCGGGCACGCTCATAGTACCCTCTTCAAAGTCCTACAGCCTCCGCTTCAATATATATACTCTCCCGCCTTTACTCCCTTCAAATAATCCTCCCTATCCATGAACACCAACATATCCACCTCCTGGATCGCATGCCTCCTCCCTTTCTCCACATCCACATTCCTAGTCTCCACAACTTCTGTCCTCTCCGCAGTACTCTCCCTCGATTCACGTGCACCCACTTCTGACGGCTGACCCACCAGAGGGCCACTCCCTCCAGCGTACCCCCCGAACCAAAACCCATCCATAGACCCGCCGCTTCCAATGGGTTGAACATTCTCATCATTAATCCCGTATCGCTCATCACAAGAGAACGGTTCCGTAAATGGCATAAACGGAGGAACCAAAAAATCGACCAGCGACTCCTCTCTGACCCACGAGATCTCCGCAATCCGAAAGCCATGCTATGACCAGGTATGCGGAGTGCTCGCTGACCCTTCCCATTCAACTTCCTCAGCATCTTCGTAGAGCATTGATATTCTCTGGTTATTCGCCTTCCCCTGCATCATAGTGCACATATCCAGTCCTCTCTCGCAGCAGGCGTGAGCATACCGGACTTCCGCGCTCAGATCGCCGTTCTTGATCTCCCCCGCGCATTGTCTAATCCACAATTGCATAACTTGTGAATCGCTCCCCCCTGACAAAAATTCAACCTGTTTGTCTGACAGTACTATCCCGGCCATCGGCGTCAATCTCGCCAATGATGCCAAAAACTCCCCATATGCGTGACCCGCAAACTGAAAGAAACGGTATAGCATGTAGCTCTTTCCCGGAATCTCAATTACAATAATCCTCGGGCGTAGTGACTTCTCGAGTGGCTTGCCCGCCGACATGCGAGGCTCGATCGACCACATCAATGGCGAAATCTCGGTCCAGTTGCTGGTTTTAAATATTTCCGGAATGTACCTATCAATGCTGGAGCGAAGTTCCCGTCCATCTGGAGTATACGTGCCCACGATGATGGGAGGCATGGAGACTCTGCGCTTGCTTTTGCGCAATACAAAATCCGATATACTTTCTGCGTGTTCTATAGCTTAAAATTAGTAGGTGTGGCCGCTTCCACCAGACTTCCCAAAGCAAATGATAGCGCCATACCGTGCATCCCACCTCCCACGACTTTCATGGCGTAATACATCAACCCCGCAAACTTCTTCAACTCCCACCCCCTCGTCTCTGAACCCCATTCCTTCTCTTTACCACCCACGCCTATAACTTTACCCACGCACAAAAATCCCAGTCCCTCTCTAAGCAGCCCATCGTACTCTCCATCCCTCGCCAACCTACTGCCACCGCCGGCCAAAACCTCATCAACGATCTTCCAAATCTCCCCCCTCTCCTGCTCACTCTTCCCTTTCAACCACTCTATCGCCTGAGCCAAAGCCGGATCCCTCCTCTTGAACAGCTTTACCTTCTCCACCTTTCGCCTGATGTCGAAAAATCCAGCATCCTCAAGAGAATCCTGAGGAGTAAGGATATCACCTTCCACGTCTTCCACGGGATGCTTCTTCTCCCGGCCGGGGTTGAATAGATCGAGGTTTGAGATGCTGTAGATGCGGCCGGTGGAGTTGAAGAGGCGGGATGGGCGGGAGAGTTTGGAGAGGAGGGGATGGTGGGCGGGTTTTGCGGTTTGTCTGATTTTGAAATTGCGAGGGCTGTGGGTGGTGGCGGTAGAGGGAGGTGGCATCACCATTATAGGCTTGGAAGCTGAGGTACCCATTGGACTTGATGTTGCATTAACTCGTAAGAGAGGTGTGATGGTTCGAATTGAACGAGGTGCGTTTGGGGGACAAAATGGACGAAATATAGACAAATACTGTCTGGCTTCTTCTCTTCTTACGCACTAGCTGGTGGCTTAGAAAAGAGGTTGTTGATAGTAAAGGGGGAGTTGTAAGGATTGAAATTCCGCGAAAAGGGGTGAAGGTAAAGATATGGGAACGGCAATCGAATTGCAATGATGGCAAAGGTTTAGGGGCTAAGGCTATAAACGTGTCGATAGACTATTCTGATGTTGGCGATTAGGAAAGCCACGGAGTACTTAAGTAAGTAGACTGCTGAGGGTTGCCGGAAAAGGTTTTAGTTTATTAACCTAAAAATGAATAATATAATCAATTGTGGTCGTTTCATAACTAAGTACTTAGGTACCTAAGTACTGATGTTCAAATCCAGCTTTATGGATAAAATAGCATTGTATACATGTTTGTATTAGCGGTAGTGAAACAACGAACTGCACATAACTACATACTTATGTTATATTGGGTTTTAAAACGAGACCATGTTATATCTACTTAGGTATAGAAATAAATAATTAATAGCCTAAAAGTTAATAAATAACTAACTAAGTACTAAGTAGTTTACGTCGACCTCTGTCTAGCGGTGGCTCTCAAGTTACTAACGCTAGCAGTAGCCCCATGCATATGTCTGATGTCCCCATGATGACACAAACTAGCCTATCTGTGTTGTTTCCTCAAAATACAACAGCTAGAGCAGATATATATATAAATTAATCATGGTAGCATCTTTAAAGAATTATCATTGCATTCTTTCCCATTAGCTCTTCCTGAGCAATCGATCGAGTACGTAAGGAAAATCCCCCATTGTCCAGCGCGGTAAATACATTAAACTATTCAATCATATCTGGTTTTCTTTCTATTCTGCCAAATCCAAAGCATAGAAACAAGTAGGCTCAACAAAGTGTACAGTAGCTGGTTGCTTAGGTCATTTTGCTAGGTGATATAAGAGTACAAGTGGAGGCGAGAGGCGTTAAAAAAAAAAAGGTGAGATCAGCAGAGTTGCCGTAATAATCAAGGTGCTGTCATAATAGTCGCAGAAAGGCGCATAAACAGGCAGAGCTGCAGTAGTCTAGTAAACAGGATAGCCGAGGAAAATATACAGCTAATCGAGGCACAGAATTGAAGGCCGAGCATCAATTCCAAAGGGAAAGGGAAAAGATAACCTTTTCAAAAAAAAAAAATTGTAGAGAAAAGACTTAAGCTGGGAGCCAAGGAAATAAAGAAACTTGTAAACGAACAGTCATGCGAAAGCTCACCCCCAAGTCAGCCCCACCACCATTTCCCTTTCGGCTTTTCTTCAACTTGCAATGTCGGCGTGGTAGGCGTTGTTGGCGTTCTCGACCTGCTTCTAACAGCGCTCAAATACGCAAAACCATCTTTTTCTGGAAGTAAAGGCGAGTGAGAAGCAATAGGGGTGGTAGAACCACTCTTATTCGGAGTGGCGTTGCCACCGTTTTGCTTTTCGATTGGTGAAATGGGGCTCAGTAATTGCTAATCGCCAAGGGCCTTACGTAGTTCGTTCCAGCGAGTCTTGAGAAGCTCGTGCGCCTCCGTAATCTGTAGATTAAATGTGTTAACATAGCTATCCTGGTTAGGTGCTTAGACCTTGATGTGTCGGGATGTGGTTTATACCTCTGCTAGACTCATCTTTGTCCCGACAAGCTCCATCTCCATCTCTCTCATCTGGTCCTCAAGCGATTGGTTCTCGTTGTGGACTTCCAAGTTCCTCTTCATAATCCTGTCCATCTCATCTTTCAGTCTCGCCTCGACTTCTTTTGGTTGCTTCTCAACTACAACCCTCAGCTCATCCACCTCGCCCTTGAGTCCCTCATTCTCGTCGAGTAATTGAGAGTTGTGCATCTTCTTGTGGACAAGGTCGGTAGCGACTTGGACGTGTTCATGCGTTAAACTCTCAATCTCTTTGCTTAATTTCTTGACCTTTGAATTGAGAATTGCATTCTGAGACTTGAGAGTTTCCTTTTCCATCAGCTCTTCCATCTCTCGCTTGTCCATCTCGACCCAATCAACCGTGTACTTGTGGAGCATCTCCGGGGTAACAATAACGTCGCAGGCATCCTTCACAAGCTCGTTTGCCTTGTAAATTTCCTTCTCGCCACCATTGCCAAAGAATCCCGCTTCCTTCAAGCTGGTTTGGCTTGGGTTTCTATCAAGGTAGGCATCAAACAACTTCTCTCGCAGGAAAGGTAGCAGCACTTCTAATGAGTCTATTTGCCGAAGCGCTGCTTCATTCTTCTTCATCAAAGCGATACCAAATTTTAAGACCGCACCCTCGACACCCTCTGCGATCACCAAATCGTAGACACGTAACACGAGTTGCAAGGGGAATTTGTAGGCAAACAGGGTAAGGAACCACTGCGTCGCATACAAACTAGATTGAGCCTTCCGTCGGTTAAGGTGGATGGCGAGGGCGGGGCAGAGATCCTCAAGGAGACGGTCGTACTGATAAAGTCGGAGATGCAGACCCTTCATTCCCGGGGTAAACATATCGCGGAGAGAGTAAGTCCTCATCAACTCCACAAGGATGCAGAATGCCTCCTCTTCGGTCATCTAATAGTACTTGTCAGTTACAACTCTAAAATAGCATAGGCTTTGCCGGCGGGGAACTTACGTTCAGCAGTAGTGGGGCGCCCAGGAATGCCATTCCCTGGACATAACCAACTTCCGGATCGTAAATTGCGTAAGCCTTCATCAAGCCCATCAATCCTTCTTGCCTGAAACCCTTGTAGTTCGCAAAACTCGTCCTCTGCCCCATATCCTTCTTGATCTCCTTCTCGAGTTGCGAGACAGTCTTACACTCGACGGGAACTGAGGGAGTGGATTCCCCAATGATTGCCGATGGAGGTCTGTGAACAGGAATTTGAGTCATGTGATTCTGCGGTAGGGCGTTGAAGTCGGTATATATTTTCTCTATCGATTCATTCTTAGAGCGTGCTATCGATTGCCAAACGGTTCCTCGAATTGTCGCAGGGATACCGGCCTGTACCTTCTCGGTGAGAAGATGCGACGATTTCGAGGCAACCGAGTAATAATCTTCAACGACCGATGACCAGAATTCCCAATCAATCTCATCTTCACCACGAGCACCCCCGGAGGTACCTGGTCTCGAATCATCAAATTCGGTGTGCACAGAGCCTGGAGTATCGCCAACACCCTTTTCAGTTGCTGTAGCAGCTTCGCCGCTCTCCTTAACGCTTGATCCCGCAGTCGACCCCAAAGAAGCAATTCCTAATCCCTGTCCAATCATGCCAACTATCCCACCACTCGTAGGGGGCTCAACAGGGGTAAGAGGGACTTCCCCTGCTGTGTCTCTGATTTTTTGGAAGCTGATTCGAAGGGAGTTAATGCCCTTGTTAGTCTCCTCGAGTTGATTTGCATCGGCATGAGAGAGGTTGTCTTTCGTCGCCTCCATTCTCTGCTGGATCAGGTCCTGTCCAAATGGTTTGTTGAGGTAAGCCTGAATAACTGGGGTTGTAATGGTAGGTAGGGAGGGTCCATTCTGAGTTGGAGTTGTAATGGAAGAGAAGGTGGTGGTGGTTGAGGAGGTTGTATTGCGCCTGGCTGAGAAGAAACCTGATCCAGAAGTAGAAGCGGGTGGGGAAGTGGTAGATGGAACCGAGCTAGTGCTTGCTCTTGAGAACCAGTTGAAGGGTCCTCGTCTTTGAGTTTGAGGGGGAGGTGTAGGGTCTTTAGCGGGAACAGGTGGTGGTGTTGACCCCCAGGACAGCTTTGGGAACCCTTTTGAAGGAGGCGGAGGTGGTGGAGCAGCCTTCGCCGCGGACTCTGAGGTTGTCGATGATCGTGATTTTATGGAGGCTGTAGCCGGGCCCTCGTCAACGAGGTCGACGTCGTCCATAGAGGTCGTGGAAATTCTACGTTCTTCTTTAGACGGTTGGGCTACAGGAGAGCTTTTCGGCGAAACGTCGCTCGAAGACGAGGAATCGGATGAGCTCGTCGAGGAGGCATCGTCGTCTTTCGTCTTCGATTTAACTGAAGGGGTTAGTTCTCGCTTCATTTGTGTCGGTGAAGAGGTTTCTGAGCCTGCTGGCGAATGAAACGACTCCTAGGGCGGAAGAGAGTTAGGTTTGCTTCTAGAACTGTAGGTCGCATGGAAATAAGGTTCGGGGGGATATAAAATCGTGGAGGTGCATTTTCGGTGGTAAGCTCAGCTCTTGAGGTGAGATCTGACGATCATACAGGAAGCTGAACAAACCGATGTGATCGTGTGGGTGTCTCTGAGCTATATGTAGCAACATCCCAGACAGAATACAAGTAATCAAGCTTGGGAGCAAAGAACATGCCGAATCGAACTTGAATGCACCAAACAGATAAGATTTCGGAAATAAGTAACTTACAGTGCCAGTTTCCCCGTCAGAGGAGCTATCATCTGCCAATTTGTTCTTCATCTCCTTTTCATCCTTGGACGTGCGATTTTCCACCTCTGCAGCCATGGTTTAAGGAAACGTTGGCGTAAATTAAACCCCGAAATTGGCTGCAAAGTCGAGGTGAATTGAGAGTTTTCTTTTCCACCTATTTGTAAACCTTGGGGAGAAGAGAATTGGATTTGGTCGAAGCTACAGCCAAAGCAACCTTGTATTTTTTTCGAGGGGAACCAGCTCGTTTTTGGTCGTTTGGGTTTCTTGCTCTGCTCCTGTTTGGGCGGCCGTGTTTTTGAGCTGGAACGGCTATGTCGAACCGAAAGGCAATTGAGTTGCGTGTTTCAAGACTCGTCGAGAATCTAAAGTTTAGGACGGGAGAGGTGTAAAAAGAGTATGCATTAGCTTGAAAATCTGTCAGAATGGACTCGATTGAAGATTTGGAGATGCGATGATGGGTGATATAGGAGAAGGAGGATATTTAGGTAATATTAGATGGCAGCAATTGAAGAAATAGCAAGGGCAACAAGAACAATTATTTTGAAACCGGGGAAAATTGTTGTGGCTGTCCTCTACCTTTTGGAGCTGCTGCTCTTCCGCCAAAATTGTGGACCAACAATTGCAAGGGGCTGAAAAGAAATAAGTAGTGACTATCGAACGCCTGCAGGTTCCCGGCCTCGAATTGCCCAATAGCCTCTTGAGCAGTAGGGGGAAAAAAAATTAGACGATAGGAAAAAGCGGACGCAAGGTTCTATGCAGCCAGACGGGATGAAGAATATTACATTTAGGGGAAAGAGGGAGAGCGAGGAATGGTGTGCATGTGTTCTGCGTGAGGAACAGGAGGAGGTCGACAGCGGCAGAAGCAAGCTAACAATAGCCGGGAAAAGGGCTTGGATGATTTGAAACGAACGCGAACCCCTTTAAGCTGCTAAGCTCTGCCCTCCCTTCTTTCTCTCTCTCGCCCACCAGTGGATCTAAAATCGAGTGTATCGAATGTATCGAAACTCGCGAGATTTGGTCTACGCGGCAAGATGCAACTGATAAAATAGAGAGACGGGTCTGCGAGTTGATGCAACTGAATAGAACTGGGTAGTGCTCCCCAAAAACCAGAAGCATACGGGCATGGTGAGGAAAAGCAACATATTAAATTACAAAGAATGAGGATTGTGAAAATACCTTTGTTGAAGAATCCAATTGCTAGTGGATTAACAGCTGGACCTTCAAGGTTCAAAGCTAAGGGGGCTGTCCACCTGGGAGAGGGAAAAAAGGGTGCGAGAATGAAAGCTTAAGGGGCTGCGGATTTGTTGGTGTGAAGTTTGCTTGTCGAAGCAATGAATCTGTCGAAAATTCTGAAGCCCCTTCAACGACACAGATGTGTATCCGTGAAAAATAGAGACGGAAGGAGATGATGCAAATAGATTACGGGCAATTGATATTATTTATTAGAGATGTCAACTGTAAATTCAAAGGCCTGGTTTTAAATTTGGCTCTCAGGAGACAACTTTAAGAGGAAGCCAGCTAATAACTACGGGCAAATCCTATCTCTTTGGAAGCGAACGTCTCCATTTTGGTGTAGCGTTACGAGTCACCTCTCCACACGACAAATATTTTATGGATCCATGCCCATGACATGATCTGGAAATACGGAAACCATTCTCTCTCGATAGAACCTTCCCGTAATGCCAAAAGCAAAAGCAAAAGCTCATATTGTCCGTCGCCAGGGGGCTTCGATGGGGTCCAGCATTCGTCACGTCTTAACCTGAAGCAGCGTGGGAGAAATAAAAGCAGTTATCACAACTCAATTTGTGGCTTTCACTCGCCAGTCCAACCCATGCAGCTGGGATTACGGACCTGGGCAAGGGAGAAATAGGAGCCTTTCAGTTTAGCCATTGGTTTGACAGGGACAGCCGGGACGACATGGTCGCATTGGCGGGTGGTGGTGTGTGGGTGGCTCTTCACCATTCTCGCTTGTGTTTCGTCTTGGGGAATATTACTCTCCCCACGGTTGCATCCCTGCAAATAGTTCAAGGTGCGAGGGTTTCATGACGACGGATGGAGATCTATGTTATGCTTTGAGGTATGGTGCGGGCGCGAACTGTTGGGTCACCATTTTTAAGCGGACCTGTCAGTGACATTATTTCGGCCCGGGATCAAATTATATGATGTGGACGCAATCGTTAAGGATCTTCGATGGAGGTTCATGCAAGGAGGCGGAGTGGATATATATGGCTTGTAAAGAAAGCAGAGGATTGGAGAATGATAAATAGCAGGAGAATATAAAGTTCAATCTGTGGCTTGTGCAGCACACTAGACATCTAGGACTCCAGGATTAATTTCAGCGCGGTCACGGTGAATAAAAATTTTGTGGTTAACGTTGGAATGATTATGGTGTATCCTATTATAATTAATTCTCTCTTTAGGTGGCATTGGATATATCGCACATGTCTGATCTCGATCTATTGAGTGGAAATCCCGCATGATCTGACCGATCAGAAGTATTGAATTGGAATGTCGCTGGAATGGGCAAACGAATGGAATCGAGGGTAGAATTTATCGTCTACCAATCGGCTTCCCTCCCATTAGAAATCTCAATCACCAACGTCAGACAAATCGAATTCACATCCCATGCCCAAATTAGAGGCTAGCCTGCGAAATGGTTCTCACTCTATTCTGCATGCGAGGATTCGTTTCCTGAACCTTCTTAGCTACGAATTGACCTACTCGAACCCATTTAGGCTTGGCAATCCAGCGAGATCTAGCGTGGATGCCCAGGATATTGTACGCAAATCCCGTAGAGTAATGCCCAGAGAGCTCATGAGTTGAGGGGATACGAGATATAGCAGTGGTAGGTATATATATACGTAGCCTTGATATCCTCAGCGGATACAAGGTATTATATGCAGGTGCTATTATCTGAGAGGCGTTATCCACCTTTAGCTTTCCTGTACAGCTTAGCTAATCAGGCCGCACTCTCAAGCACGGAGCAGACTAAAGCAGTGTCAAAAAAAATATTTTGACGGTTTGTGTACTTTCATAACTTAGGTACCTATGTAAGCAAGTATATAAGTATGCTCATATATAATATATCGAGATCTTGCTTCTAGTTATAAATTGGATAGATTGAATAGCCTTGGCAGACAGTAGACTGCTGAATAATGAATCGTCCTCAACAAATGAGGTCTTGGCTTGACTCCTATCATGCACCTATAGCTTTCGCTGGTAATAATAATGGTAAATAGAGCTATAGCTCCTAGATAGTGGTGTGTGTACCGGCGTGGGAGCTAATACCATAGTGAGGATGGTTGCTTTTTATGCCAGCCGAGACAGCAGCATCAGGCGAGTGACGGCTGTCCTTTTTTTTGTGTTCATACGCACAGCTAACGGCAACCGGCCTTGGTGCACACACGCACGGATGTAGGTGTGACGATGTGACGAGGCTACATCAGGCATCATATGCATTTTGGAACGGAAGATATACCTGCAGCGAATAGAAAGGATTAAGGAGAAGGCGAGTGGATTTCATTGTTCTGCAGGGAAGGATGCCCAAGTGTTCTGACTGTGGGCCTTCTTCGGCCTATTTGCCCGCGTAGTAGCTTTGATTAGGAGCTGATCTGGGCAGCTATTGCTTGCTTCTATGTTGATGGGAGCTTGAGTCTTGCTCTATGTCTCTCCATCTTGTATTATTTCCGTGTGATGATGATGATGATGATGGACAATTAATGTATAACAGTCAGGCAAGGGAGGCTTGAACCCAGAATGCTAATTAAGATCCTCAATAAAAAGTGGTAGGTATTATGAAGCTTGGAAACATCCTCCAACTTCCGTCCCTACAAAAATTATTATTCGCTATTTGCATCATTATCATCATCATCATCATCATCATCATCATCATCACTCATAGCTACCATACCATCATATACGATATATCTGTACTTGCCATCCCGACGACAAACAACACCCGCAGCTCCGACACCACCTCCACCACAAACGCACAAACTTTTTTGCTGATACACAAATTCAATCCCACTCACCACCGCTACTTCTCGCATGTACTGTATGTACTGCACTACTGTACCCACACCCTGTCACCTACACACACTCTCTCCATCCACTCACTTTGGTTTCTACCGCAAAACAAATCTTTGATTCCTTTCTCTCCACTTCACCCCGCAACAATCCCGCATAACCCCAATTTACTTGCAAAACTCATCGTGAGTAATCCTGTTGATACGGTGGCCATTCATCTCTCCAAGATCTTCCAGCAGCTTGAATCCTTACTAATACGCGTAACCCGACTGATGGATAGGATCCTAAACCCCTCCCCGCTAAAATTTCAAGCTCTCGAGGCTATCCTTGAGGCTATTGCATCACACGAGGCTGCACCCTTCGTCGTGATCAGAAACCTACTCCCCACCCACCCCCACCACCACCATCTACACGCAACCACCACAACTACCACAAATCTCTCTTTTACACCATCGATATCGCCCTTACAGTCTTCACCAAAATTTCCCAAAACTTTCACGATCCTTTTGTTATCCTATTTTTCGTTCTCTTCTTCTTCTTCTTTTTTTTTTTTTCAAGCTAGAGAACCGCATATCCTTGGCTTGAAACGATTATATTACCCTGACATCGCAATAACAAAATCCTTCTAGACGTCACAGTCACCAAAAAAAAAAAAGCGAAAGACGAGACGCTTTTCTCTAACAACCGCGTTAATTTTCGTTGCTTTCCTAACTTCGATAATCATCCGTATTATCTTCCTAGATCAGTTCAGCCGTTGCTGCTTTCACGAGAAGGGAAAACACCTTTCAACCACCCTCTCACTGCCTCAGTATATATCACACTCAGGCGAGAATATAACCTTGCATTCAAGCAAGGCGGGGTCTTAGAGTTGTTGAAGTTGGAGGGGATCCCAGTCTGCTAGTGTCACAACCCAAGCGGAGACTTGGTTGTTTCACGCAAGATGCGAATCAAGAAGACCGCTTCACAAAAACATGAGCAGACACTGGTAATCCCATTATCCTTAGATCCCCATCCAAAGTTGCTAGGATTACTAACACGAGCCTTACTCTCGAATTCTAGTCCCCCTTTGTTCGCGACTTCGTTGTACGAGCGATCGAACTATGCGATAAAGAGAAACGCCGGGACCTGATAGAGTACCTTGCTACATTCCCCTCGATATGGCCGTTCCCTAGAGGCGATCTCTATCATTGGATACCGCTGTTAAATAGATTCGATGAGCTTCTAGAAGAGATAGTCACAAAGTACAACTTGAAGGCTGGTCCGCAACAGATACCATTCGAGCAGGAGGATGAGACTATTCTTATAAATGTCCTGGATTTCAGTCGTCTGTTGATCGAGGAATGTGGGAACAGAAGCTTATACGCTAGCAGTAGTGTGCGTACATCGTATGGATAGCAGGGAGGTTTATTCTTAGCTAATGATTTGAAAATACTCTAGCACTTGAACGACCTCCTCAACACTGTCTCATACCCGCTCCTTACATCAGTTCTTCGGCTAGGGCAAAAGTTGGCACAAAGATATCACAGCTCGAGATCACGTACCGGCGCTTTGTCCACTGCTGCCAATAATGCTCTCCTGACAAACCACTACAACATTAGTCTCGACAAGGTCACGAAGGTGGCTGGAGCGTTCGTTGGAGCTGCTCCGACACCTGCTCCACAAACGACTTCTAAGGTGCCTGTTAAACCCCTTGTGGTCGCGAACGATCTGCACAAGCTAGCTACAGACACAAGCGATCCTGGTATTTCGAACTCAAAGGGTAAGAAGGCCGCTACTCGTGATGACACTTCTTCAGATCCCTGGTCAGTTTACGGAGCTGTCAATTTCACCTACTATGTCCATTCAGCGCCTCCTTCCAAACCCAGTACTCTCGACAAAGGTAAAGCGACTAGTCAAACACCACGTAGGCCAAGCGGATTGAGCAAGGAGCAGACTGTTAAACCTGACCTTACATTTGACGAAGCCGTTGCCGGCGTCGGTGAAACGAAGGCCAACCCGACAGGCGTTCAAAGTTTAGAAATTCCGGCGTCTGTTATCCAATCGACCGGTATCATTGATATCCTTAAAACTGAGCTCCCCAAGATCCCATCCGACTATCACTATGAATTCCTTCAGCGTATTCGCGTTGCCAAGGCTTTCTCGGAGTCTGCTGAAACTAGAAGACTTATTTTGGGAATCAGGATTCTTGCTGTGACAAATCTCGCCTACGTCTTGAGCGAGAGCAACTTCCAGACGAAGGTTTTAGCGTCCGACACAGATGAGCCTCGTCGATATCAGCTCGTGTTCCAGTTGGCTGATTTGGTCTCGCCCCTGCGCGGTAGAACCGTGCCAAAATCTCTCCAAACCTATGCCTTTGCCGGTCTAGAGGCGCTAGCCAAATGCAAAACTAGGAACGCGGATGTAAATAACGCTTTGGGTCTCAACGTTAGTCACGGTATCCTTCTTACTTTACTCCGGAAGGCCATTTTAGACCTAGGTGATGATGAGAAGGGCAACGATTTATTGCCAAACAGGGAGGATGAAGAATGGCGAAAGTCTTTGTTCGACCTTACAAGTAGCTTGCCTAGTCAGCAAATATCGGGTGGCTTACTCGTGAGCGCTGGTCTCATTGGGTGTCTGGTTTCAGTGTTGAACTTGCGAACTTTTAAGGGCATTCCATATATCCCCAAGGCGCTGCAATTCCTTGACGGTCTTGTTTACGGAATTCCGACCGCCTTCACGAACTTTGCTAACGCTAACGGGCTGGATGCTATGGTGGAACTGGTGCACTGGCAAGTTACAACAGCTGTCACGGAGTCGAAGGTTCCTGGAGGCAATTTTCCAGAGGCCTACAGGTCCCCATCCACCGATTTCCAGACTGGCTGGTACCATGCGTATATTCTCAAGATGGCTTTCAAGTTTACACATCACATGATGAGCCAAACAGGTAACACCTCGGAGCGGCTTCTTCGAAACCTGATCGATTCACCTAAGCTTCTTGAGTCGCTGAGGGATGTCATTGCAAATGGTAAAATGTTTGGTAGCTCTGTTTGGTCGTCTGCTGTGAACATCTTAACGACATTCATTCACAACGAACCAACTAGTTACCCCATAATTCACGAAGCTAAACTGAGTCATGGTTTGTTCGCGGCAATTACTGGTCAGCCTATCAATGGGCTTCTCGATGAAGTCGCCCAATCCTCACCAGTTCGTGAACGTGCGGCAACCACCGACGCGGATGAGAATAATAGTACTCAAGACACTCAAATAATTGACATCGAGCAGTCTGACGCGTCTAATTCCCAGCCGCCGCCGACGGAGCAGGCACCCGCTGCCGCCACCTCTGATAGCCAGCAAACAAGCAAGCCAGAGCCTAGCCTCCTTGTCGAAAACCCAGCCTCAACAATTCTACCTGCATTTGATGTCATGAATACTATACCTTTGGCCTTCGGTGCGATCTGCCTCAATAACTCTGGCCTTAATCTGTTCAAATCATCCAATGCGCTTGAAAAGTTCTTTGAGATCTTTGAAAGTGCTGAGCACGTCAAATGCATGTCTGATTCGGACATATCCACTGCTCTTGGCAGTCAATTCGATGAACTGATTCGCCACCATCCCTCCTTGAAAGACGATATCATGAAAGTGATTGTCAAAATGGTTGGGAAGGTCATCGAGCTTGGTCACAGATTTGCCCAGAAGGAAGGAGCCGGCGCTAAGGTTTTCATTGAAGAGAATGGCGAGTTTGTGGTTTCTGGAGGCCGCCTTGCGCTCAACGGTGCACATAGAAAATCTGTCAACGTGCCTAGAACTAGCGATGATCTTAGTGACTCAGACGATAGCGACGTTGAGATGGGTGACGACGAAGACGCACCGGAGGAGTCTGGAAGTGGAGATGCAGCAGTGGAAACCGTAGTTTCTGAACCCGCCATCCAAGAAGCGACTGTGGATACTACACCAAACGAGAAAGTATTGATGGCTGACCTAAAGGAGGAGGAAGACTCAGATGCCATGTATCCAGAAGTATCCATCTCGATGTATATCGATGTGATGTCTCATTTTTTGGAAGGGTTTCTTTCCCACCAGTCCCATACGCGAGATTTCGTCAAGCGCGGTGGATTTGACAAGCTTATTGCCGTCTACTTCCTCCCCTCTCTCCCATACGACTTTGCTGCCCGAGCAGTGTCACTCGCCATGACCCGAGTTATGCATCTCTGTGGTGAAGCATCTCCAACAACGACCATTCCAGCATTGCTTGGCAACACCGAGAAGGCAATCAAAGATCTTGAGCCACTCTTGAAGCATGAATCTAAGGAAGCTTTTTTTAGACCTCTTACCACACCTCCTAGCAAGATTGAGTCCGAAGGCTCTGGTAAACAAGCCCTGGATGAAGCTGCAGAACTCGTAAAGTCAAAAGGGACAGATCTTATTAAAGATCTTGTCACTGCCCATGCTCTTACCACTTTGCTTTCCGAACTCTACTCCCAAACGTTGTACAACAGCCGAGCTACTAGTCAACTCTTTCAGCCTGTTGCGCAACGTACATTTTACGAAACTCTGGTCCCTAGCCTAGGTGCCTTGCATAGGGCATGTGTTTGGGAAGAAATACTTTTGCAGAGGAACCTGCCGGATACCTGGAAGGAGGCTACAAAATTCAAGGACATGCTGGGTTTTAGTCCGGACGATGATCTCATTGGGCCTGATGGGCAGGAGCTGCCTCAGAAGACTGCCCAAGAGAAAAGGGACGAAAAGGAGGCAGCAGAAAAGGCTGTAACTGAATCTGAAGGGAAGACTCCTTGGTTCTTGAATGTCAAGACTATCCGGTTTTTGATTAGCCAAATCCCGAGCAGTATTACTCCTTTCTTCCAAGGTAAGTCACATCCAGGTTAGGTTCGCGCCCCGATGCTACTGTCATGCTAACACATTCACTAGGGCTTGCCCGAGTTCTCGTCACGCGGAGAACAACAGACCAGACTCACAAAAAGCATGCTTTCAAGATTAGCGACAGTATCTCGGATGTTATGTTCCAACATTTAACATGGAAGCGTGTTGGTAAGTGCTATTAGGTTCCATGCGAAAGCAGTAGCAGCAAACAAGAAACTAATATTTGTTTAGAACTTTGTGATTCTGTGACAGACAGATATAGCTATCTTATCATCATTTTATCTGCGATATCCTCGCTAATACTAGAGGGTGGCGACCGAAATGGAACCTGCCAAATAATCTGCATCGTATTAATCACCTTCTGGCAGAATAAAGGGCTGAAGACGGTTACAGAAATCTTGGAGACGTTTTGGAAGGATGTTCAGGAGATCGCGGTAGATACGACCGACTTGAATGAACGCAACCGATTAGCGCATTGCTTTGGAGGCATCAAAGTCATCCTTTCGCTGTTCTCCCAACTCGTCAACTCCAAGGCAGTCGTAGATTCTCCTCAAACAACGCACCTCCATTATCAGAAAGAGCGTAGGGATCGTCCCGACTATTTCAATGCTAATCAGTTCCTCGTCGAATTACGAGCGTTGATTCTTCCTGTTATTGATGATATGTGGAGATCACCATCCATCGAGAAGGTGTTCCCAACCATTGTGAAGTCTGTTGTGGAGATCTTGGGTACCGTTCTCAAATCTGAAGGCGAAAGTGGTGCGTATCAACGCCGTGACAAGGGCAAGCATCCTACTATGATATCTTGGAGGTCTTTCGAACCAAATGAAGACCACATCCGCCAGCTTACGGATATGGGATTCAGTCGAGATGATTCACTTCACGCACTATCACGGTCGAATGGTAATGTCAATACGGCCACTGAATATCTCATCAACCATCCGAACGACTCCACCAGGCCCGGCGAATCTGGGCTTAGAAGATCCCGCACCGGTGACGAGGATAGTAGTTCAGACTCGGAAGCGGATACGGATGTCGATGCCATTGCCGATCTTCAAGGCGCTAATGCGCAGAATCAAGGCGCGAGCGCCGACAATGCTGCAATTCCCCCACCAGTCCCTGCCGATTTAGTCAATCCGATGAATATTGGGGCCAACCCATTCGAGGAAATGCTGAGGAATTTAGTGAATGCGACAGTGCCACCTGGTAACGAAACACCTGCCCTACCAAGTGAACCCCAACCAGAGTCACAAGCGTCGGGTCAATCTTCAGCCCCACCAGTCCCGCCAGCTCCGCCAGTGCAGTCAACTCCTCCTGCTAGGGCATCCTTAGCCGAGATATTAAATCCTACTGACGTTACGCCTGCCCCAATAGACAACGAGCAAGATGGCGGGTTGATGGCCATGAGCATTGATGATCTTCCTGCTGCTGGCCTCGCGGTACCAATTGTTACTCCTCAAGGAGAGCCATCAAGGACTCCAGAAACTCCTGTTCCAAATGCAGAAGAGAAAGGTAAAGGCAAGGAGAATGCTCCCGCCACACCCGAGCCAACCGTTGCAGTTGTCACTATCGAAGACCTGGACGAAATGCGCGCCAAAATCAGTGGTGGACTTGTGGAGCGTGCTCTCGAAATTTTGACAATGCAACACGATGTTACTTTTGAGCTAGCCAACCTTGTTACGAATGCTTATACCAAGGGAAGCGAAGAGGCCCGCAAAGAGGCTGTCGATACCATTTTTCTGTCACTTAGCTCGCTACAGCTTGATGACGACATCCGGCCGCAGGGCAAGACTATAGCAGCTGTCGCACACTTTTTAGGACTCGTATTACAGAATCAGCAATTCTTCAACTCCGCATTAGAAGATTACAGTGACCAACTTCCAATTGTCACAGCTTATATCAAGATTTACCAAAATGAGCCTTGCCCGTGGATCGGCAGAATTTTGTTGGTGTTGGAGAAGTTTTTAATTGAGAGTTCCCAGCCGCAGCAAGTTGACTTTGCGCTTCCGGATTCGGACGAAAGTGTCCCACGACCACCAATCCAACCAGGGTTTACCGTTCCTCTTGATCAACAAATTGCCATCTTTAATTCTGTCATGGCTGCTGTACCTTCAGTCGGCAAGGATGAGAATACTGCCCTCGCCATTGTCCGATTGTTGGTCCTCTTGACCCGCAAACGCGAAATTGCCCTCAAGATGGGAGAGTACCAGAATATCAATAGACTCTTCCACATGTTCAAGAATATGGCTGGCTGTGATACTTCCAAGATAAGGTCCTGCATTATGCTCATCGTTCGCCATATCATTGAGGATGATGAGACCGTTAAGACTTTTATGGCGGCTGAAATTCGCACCTTCTTCAAGAACCGGGGATCAAGGGGTAGTAGGCAAATCGACCCTGCTACTTATTGTAGGCAATGTGCACATCTAGTGCTAAGAAGCCCTGACGTCTTTGTCGAGACCACGAACGAGCTCTGCAAGCTTGTGAACTACCAGTCAAGCGTGAGACATCAACACATCTTCCTCAAAGAGCTAGAAGAGAAAGATGATGACCTGTCTGCCGATGGGGATAAACCTGAGGAGAAGAAACCTGAGGAAGATCAAGGTGAGGCATCAGGGTCTATTCCAGTTGAGTCAGGCAAAGGGAAGGAGGTCGATAAGGGCAAGGCATCCGCAGATTCCCCGGGGAAGCTAAAGATAATCACAGAAGTGAAGCCTCCAGGGGTTGAAAAGCCAGATGGTATTGTTCACTATCTGCTATGCGAGCTATTGTCTATCAAGGACGCAGATCCGACTGAAGGCGCTCCGTCGAGTCCGATCGAAGAGAAAATACCAGAGAAGAAGGAATCAGGCGGAGATGTTGAGATGACAACTGATGAGAATACACCATCCGCATCTGCTGCACCTCAAGAAAAAGTCACCAAGCCTGAGAAGCCAGAGTTCAAGGGAGCAGACCACCCAAATTACCTCTACAGATGTTTCCTTCTCCAGGCCTTAACAGAGATTCTAGCCTCATATAATCGGAGCAAGTTGGAGTTTATCAATTTCTCTCGTAGGGCGAATGCAAGAGATCCTATTACACCTTCCAAACCAAGGACGGGTATCCTCAACTACCTCCTTTCCGATCTGATCCCTGTGGGAACCTTGTCTCAGCCAGATGACACAGTTTTCAAGAAGAGGACTATGACTTCTAACTGGGCCATTTCCGTCGTCGTTTCTCTCTGCGCTCATACCGGTGAAGTCGCCAATATTGATGATGAACCAGATCTCATTTTCGTTCGAAAACACGTACTTGATGCATCGATCAAGGCATTCAAGGACGCCGGTGCCTCTGCAGAAAATTTGGACGCTAAATATGCTCGCATGCTTAACCTTTCCGACCTTCTCTACAGAATGCTCGCTTCCAGGCCGAACGCATCTCAGAATAACCATCTGCTGGAAAAATCGCAGAAGCAGCTTGCCAAGATTATGTTTGAGAAAAATTTCGTCAATGCTCTTACAAATTCCCTAGCCGAGATTGATCTAAACTTCCCTAGCGCCCGCAGGGTGATTAAGTATATTTTGCGACCGTTGAAGTTACTATCCAAGACGGCGCTAGATCTCGGTGAAGAGGAACTGAACATCGTCGGTGTTGACGACGATTATAACTCAATGGAATCTTTGAGCGAGATTGACGATGAGAGGGAGGAAACGCCTAACCTATTCCAGAACTCGGCGCTCGGCATGTTAGAAGGAGGAGGCGAATTAGAGGATGAAGAGGACGAATACGGCGACGAGGACGACGAGATGTATATCGATGAAATGGAGTATGATGACGAGGAGGAAGAGGACAGCCAAGCTAGTGATGAAGACGACGTGCTGGATGAAGCTGGAGGTCCCATGGATGTGAGTCATTACTAAACTTTTGCATATCACTTGGTTTGCTGCTAATATTTATTTTAAATCAGCTTGAAATCGTTGTCGATAATGCGAATGTCCATAGTGAGGACGATGACGATGATATGTCCGAGGATGACGATATGGACGACGACGACGACGACGACGATGACTTGCATGATGAACTGCCACCAGAAATCCAACGTGAACTTTCATATCAGGATGATGAAGAAGAATGGGGGGCTAGCGACGGTGGTGATAACGACCTCGTTGAGATGATGCCAGAAGATAACGAAGGCATCATTGACCATGTCAATCGTGTCATCGCGGGTGAGGCCGAGCTCGCAGAGGAGATGATGGAAGAACGTGAAGATGGCTTCATTGAAGACCCAGAGGATGATGAAGAAGACGAGGAGGAGGAAGAAGAGCTTGAGGAAGAGGAAGCCGTGGCTCAAGACGACGAGGCTGAAGATGATGAGGACGACATGGGTATTCCATGGGAGTGGAACGATGAGTACGATGCTCCCTTAATGGCTCGTGCCCGACATCCTGGCGCTCCAAGTCACGGGTGGTACACAATTGGTGGAACTTCGAGAGACATCCTACGTAAGCATTTCGTCCCCTATACGAATTGCACATGTCTCAACTGACTAATGATCTTTTCTGACGCTAGTTACTGGTGGAGGCGGTCGCCCGAACGAGGAGAACATGCAAAATCCATTGTTGCAACCCACTGCACAAGCTACCCATGCTCGTGCCCCTATTCACAGACATGGACACGGTGAATGGATCAATGCCTTCGACGCCTTTGATACCCCCGTTATGGGTGGTCCGGGTGCAGTTTCCTGGCTCACTTCACTGATGAATATTGTTGGTCGTGCGCATAATATCCCGGCCACGATGGCTGCAGGAGGTGGTACTCTTCAATTCCACATTCAAGCGGCACCTGGTGGCAGCGGTCTGTTCCCGCCAGAAATAGAGGCTCTATTGAATATTCGACGACCAGCCCATGAGCACCGATCCAGAGAACAAAGAGTGGACCCGTTGAGCGCTGTTGCCTTTACCCCTTATTCTACCATCCAGAGGTGGCTTGACGAAATGAAGCTTGGCTGGGGACCTGGGGCTCAGGAGATTGCTGGCCGAGTAGTAAACGCCGTTCTGGGTAAGCTCGTACCACCTGCAATTGAAGAGGAGAAACAAAAGAAGGAACGAGAAGAGAAGAAGAGGAAAGAGGAAGAGGAGGCTCGATTGAAGAAGGAAGAGGAGGAGAGGATCGCCAAGGAGAAGGCGGAGGAAGAGGAGCGGAAACGTAAAGAAGAGGAGGAAAGAAAACTAAAGGAAGAGGAAGAGGCGAAAGCTGCTGAAGAGGCTGCCCGTGCTGCTGAAGCCGGTGAGGCCGCAGCCGCGGCTGCAGCTAGCGGAGGCGCAATGGAGGGAGTTGAGCCATCTCAACCTCAAGATTTGGAATCCTCTGAAGCCGGTCCATCAGAGCCGCCGCCACCTCGTGCCGTAACCTACATCCGAGGTAGAGAGGTTGACATTACTGGCATGGATATTGACCCTGAATTTTTGGAAGCATTGCCAGAAGACATGAGGGAAGAGGTATTGACCCAGCATATTCGCGAACGTCAAGCAGCCTCGAACACTGCAGACCAGCCAAACGAAATCAGCCAAGAATTCTTGGAGGCCCTGCCTGAGGATATCCGGAATGAAATTATCCAACAACAGCAAGCTGACCAACGGCGGAGAGAACGGGAAGCTGCGCGCGCTGCCAGCGGTCAGTCTAGGGGACCCGCTGATATGGATCTCGCTAGTTTCCTAGCCACCCTTGACCCCACCTTGCGTCAGACGGTGTTGGTTGAACAGAGCGACGAAGTATTAGCTCACTTGCCCGACGGTATTGTCGCTGAAGCGAATGCTCTGAGAGACAGGAGTAGGATCCAGCAGCTCACAGATATTACGCGAGTCGTCAGATCACGGCCGGACGAGCAACCTCGGCTAGTTCCTGAAAAGAAGGTCAGAAAGCAATCTCCGCAGATGCTTGATAAGGCCGGTGTTGCGACTTTACTGCGTCTTATGTTCATCCCACAGCAGGGCAGCACCAAGATGTCACTTCACGAGATTTTATTGAACATTTGCGATAACAAGATCACGAGAAGCGAAGTGCTCAGTCTGCTATTATCCGTTCTGCAAGATGGAAGCACAGATATGAATGCTGTGGAAAGGAGTTTTGCCCAGCTGTCGCTGCGTGCTAAGCAATCGTCGGCAAAGACACCTCAATCTGCGCTTAAGAAGACGCCGTCCATTCCTCTACCTCAAACTAACAGCGAAATGTCGCCATTGATGGTAGCCCAGCAGTGCCTCGCTGCTATTGCATTCCTAGTCAACTTCAACGAACATATCAGTGGATTTTTCCTTAATGAGCATGATATGCAATTCAGTCTGAAGAGGTCAGCGAGTCGCAAGGGTAAGGGCAAAGAGAATCAACAAAGCAAAGCGGGCAGATTCCCGTTGAATATGCTGCTAGGGTTGCTTGAGAGGCCTCTGATGACAGAAAGCTCTGGGTTTATGGAGCAGCTAGCGACATTGCTCAGTGAAATCACTCGACCTCTGTTGTTGCTACTCAAGAAGGACAGGAAGAAGGCAGTTGAGGACAAGAAGGAAGAAGAGAAAAAGGAAGGACAAGAGCAGCCGCAGACTACTGGCGAAGGAAGCGCCAGCGCCCCAGTTCCAGAAGGCGAAACCTCAACTTCGACTGAGGCTCCGGTCTCTACATCCGAAACCCAACCCGAGCCGACAGCTACAACACAGCCACCCCAGACGACCACCACGGAAACTGCCCAACCAGCCGCCTCTGCTGAACAGTCGAGTGCTACTATACCTTCTGCTGAACCGCCAACAGAGGAATCCAAGTACAAGCCAAAGGAGGAGGTGAAGACAGCCCCAGGAAAGAAACGTGGAGGGCTCCAAGCTCCAGTTGTTCCAGACCACAACCTCTGCCTCGTTGTTGGAATCATCACAAACCGAGAATGCACTAGCAAAACCTTCAGAGAAACTCTCGGTACTATGATCAACCTCTCTGCCATTCCTGGTGCCAAGGACGTGTTTGGCGCCGAGTTGATTAGACAAGCCCAGATTCTGGGAGGAACCATCCTTGATTCGCTCACAGAATTAGCCATTCACTTGAAGAAAGCAGAAAGCGGCTCCGAGATTGAGGGATTGGCAAATTTCTCGCAAGGTAGTTCCGATCAAGCTAAGCTGCTCCGTACCTTGACAGCTTTGGATTACTTGTTTGATCGCGAGGGAGCAGGTAGAAAGAAGAAGGAAGAACGACAGGCTGAGGGAGAGACATCAGAGCCCAAGCCTGAAGATGCTTCTCCAACCGATGCAGAAGTCCTTGGACGTCTCTACGAGAACCTGTCATTCGCGCCTCTCTGGTCTCGCTTGAGCGAGTGCTTGACAATCATTCATGATCGCGAGGATATGCTACATGTCGCCACCATTCTACTCCCCCTCATCGAGTCTCTCATGGTCGTTTGCAAGAACAGCGGATTGAATACGAAACGGTCGACTGCAATTCAGCAGGGGTCTCAGTCACAATCGCAACGTGAGAAGACACCAGTCTCCGCCGCTACCGAGACAAGCATGGAAGCTCTCTTCTTTACCTTCACTGAGACTCACCGCAAGATTCTCAACCAAATGGTCCGAAACAACCCCAAGCTCATGAGCGGATCGTTTTCATTACTCGTCAACAATCCAAAGGTGCTCGACTTTGACAATAAGCGGAATTACTTCAACCGAAAACTTCATACTCGCAATGCTGTTCGCGAACCCCATTACTCGCCGCTTCAGCTTCATGTCCGAAGGGATCAAGTATTTTTGGATTCTTACAGGTCAATGCACTACAAGCGTGGAGACGAAATCAAATACTCCAAGCTCAATATCCGATTCCAAGGGGAGGAGGGTGTTGACGCTGGTGGTGTTACGAGAGAATGGTTCCAAGTTCTTGCGAGGCAAATGTTCAATCCTGATTACGCACTCTTCTTACCTGTCGCTTCTGATCGGACAACTTTCCACCCAAACAAGATGAGCGGTGTCAACCCCGAGCATTTAGTTTTCTTCAAGTTTATCGGTCGTATTATCGGAAAAGCATTATACGAAGGCCGGGTCCTCGACTGCCATTTCAGCCGTGCAATGTACAAACGTATTCTCGGCCAGAACGTATCGCTAAAGGATATGGAGAACTTGGATCTCGAGTACTACAAGTCCTTGCAATGGATGCTGGAGAACGACATCACCGATATTATCATGCTGAACTTCTCTATCGAGTCGGAGGAATTTGGAGTTGAGAAGATTGTGGATCTAGTACCAAATGGAAGGGATGTTCCGGTGACAGATGACAACAAGCACGAGTATGTGAGGTTGGTCATTGAATACAAGCTGTTGAACAGTGTCAAAGAGCAAATGGAGTGGTTCTTGCAGGGTAAGTTGGTGTCCGGTAGCGTTCCTTGAAAGGTATTTTACTAACAATGAGTCGCAGGCTTCCATGATATTGTGCCATCCGAACTTGTCGCCATATTTAACGAACAGGAACTTGAGTTGTTGATCTCTGGTCTACCAGATATCGACGTTGACGATTGGAGAAACAACACCGAATACCACAACTACTCTGCCTCGTCTCCACAGGTTCAATGGTTCTGGCGGGCGGTCCGTTCGTTTGACAAGGAGGAACGTGCTAAACTTTTACAATTCGCGACGGGTACTTCCAAGGTTCCGCTCAACGGATTCAAGGAACTTGAAGGCATGAACGGGTACTCCAAGTTTAACATTCATCGGGATTACGGCAATAAGGATCGGTTGCCAAGCAGTCATACTTGCTTTAACCGTAAGTCTATCCTCAGTGTCGAAAATCTTATGAATATATGCTAATCAAAGGTGTACAGAAATTGATCTCCCAGAGTATGAAAGCTACGAGCAGCTACGCAAGAACTTGCTCACGGCCATCACGGCAGGTGCCGAATACTTCGGCTTTGCCTAAGAAACCCCAAGCTCCAAATGGCCTCTTATATTCTTCCTTGTTTCTTTGTCTGTTCTGATCAAGTTGGTTTGGTTTTTTTATCTTTGAATGTTTCACGATTGCATTAACTAGGGGTATTATAAAAGATCGAATGGGTTATCTCTTCTTTGTATTTTTCTTGCTTCTCCTGTGCCTCTACTCATACTCCTTCGCATTTTAATTGGTGGAAATGGGGATTCATCACTACTTCATGTTGCTTTGTTCCATTATGTTTGCCCCTTCCCTATTACAGGAGAAGGCTGTTTATTCAGACTCTTATTTCTTATCTATTTCCCTTTCCCGTGGTTTTTGTTATTTTATTCTTATTAGCATGCATAGGATAGAAAAATTGAAAGGAAAAAAGGAGACGCGATGACGGATGGAAGAAAAGGTCCTTGGAAGGAACTCGAAGATGTGCAGATCTTTCGGTTTCATTTTTCCCACTTGGTTTCCTTTCTTGTCCACAGCCTTGCCGTCACGGTTATTATTAATTCATGAAGGTTTAAGATCAAAATCTCTACATGTTGTGCATTTAGGGAACCGGTGTGACTCGTGTGATATACTCGGCCCATATATGGAAAACTTGCAGGACCGGTATAACAGAAGACTCTAGGACCGCGAACGAGGCTTCCACATCTGCGGGATCAACGATCGGCCCGGCTGACTCGGTAAGTGATAATAAAGGATCTAGATGGGCGATATGCGTATACATCCAAGATGCAGATGCATCTTTACCGGTTTCGAAGAAATCGGCATTCGACTTACGTTGTGCATCTCCGCGATAAAGGAAAAGAAAAAAAAAAACATCCCTTATCGGCTTGGAATGTTGTTTGTAAACTTTCACCGGTCGACCAAAGTGGGAAAATTGTTAAATACGGTCATGCAGGTTTTTCTAGATCTGTCTGACCGTACGCGTGTTGATGAGATAAAAGAAGGAAAATTGAGGTTTGGTATTTCGATATCCCTGACCTTTGTGCTACCAAGCGATATTCTCGGTTCTGGTTGACCAATCGCGTGGGTTTCGGACGGTGTCGATATCTTGTATTTCGGACGGGATAGAGAGAGTTATGACCTTGATCGCCTTGAATTGACTTTCTTAGAATAAAAATTTAATTCTTTTCAATTATTACAAAATCCTTTGGAATGAAGCCTTCTTTCTTGCTCTTCTTGTTTTTGCCTTCTTGGAAGGAAGGACGGATTTGGATATTGGTCACATTATCAATTATAATTGGCATCTACGGTTAATAATACTTTGAATGTACGCAACAAATAAAAAGCCTAAGAAGAAAAATAGGTTCGGGGAAAACCGGTAGGAAGAATTCAAGACACGGTGTATCAATTACAACTTGAGTTTAGAAGAGCTCGATTCAAGTAGGAGCTATGGTCTCAGAAACTTCTTTTCTTTTGGATTTGGCGAGAGCACGCGCTCAGGAGGAAATGATGTAGTGGGATTGTCTCGTGCCTGAGATTCAATCCAATCTTTTTTTTTCTGGAACTCGGAGAAGAACCAATATCTGGAGGCTTCTGGGGCTTCCCGTCGGCTTGTCCGCTATTGCTCCTAGATCTTTGCTAGTCCGAAGCCGTGACGTGGGGGGGAAGCTATCCTTCTGGTTTAAAAACTGTTTTCCGGGGTTGATTGAACGCCCTCGTGGGCTTTGTTCTCGAATGATATTGGTCACGCATGGGGTCCGGGTTTTTTTGCAGATTAAGCTTAATTTCACATCTCCATTATAAATTGGGATGTTTTTTATTTCTTTTTTTCCCGGCGTCATGATGGCATATTTCCTAAGGGTTTCGAGCTGTTCAAGGTGCACGATGCGGATATACTGACGTTGGGGCAGAAAGTAAAAGGTGGGTCGGGATGGCAAGGGCCCAATCAACGTGCTCAAACGTTCGCCAAAGCCCGATTGTGTGGATGTTCAGGTTCGGTGTTCCGTCCGCATGGCCCAGCTGATCGGACAGTTCCCACCGACAACTCGCTCCCGGTCCGTGTACGTACCTTTTTATGCTTTTCTTGCTTTTCTTTCTCAATTTCAGGCCACTCAATGCTGATAGTCCAGTCTAGTCCAGGGCAAAGGCGAAAAAAAAAAAAAAA
>LDUD01000001.1:118066-160126 GCA_012184295.1 Dactylella cylindrospora
GGTGTTCGGGATCCCGCAGAACGCAAAAATAGGTATGGGGTTTGCAGCCGATGGGTCCAATTTGGCGTGACAAGCATGCAACCACTACCTGGTCCTCGTGCATGGACAGGAACTTGCGAGCTTTCGATAGCTCTGCTTTATTTTGTCCTGGAGGGGGGTTTTTCTTTCAAAAGTTCTTTTGGAGAACGAGATATTCCGAAGTTCTCCAATGTTGCAGAGAACCTATCAACCGGGCCACACCCTTGTCCACCCTGCGACACACCGTATACCCGATGCGTGTATGGTGAGTGCAGGAGTGCTTTGATTGAGGAAGCGAATCGTCTACGCAGCATGTAGCTATTTGTCTCCCTCAAAAGAAGAAAAAAACAAATGGAGGTCGTGTGCAAGCCGTCCATTATTCAGAGATAACCATAATTGCCCCATGCATAAGCTCCTTCTTTCCCTATTCCGTTGATACGATCCCTTTCATTACTTTTTTTTTTTTTTTTCTCGTCCTATATTTTACTATTCAGCCCTGACTTTCATCATTTTCTTTCTGGGGCCTAGTTTAAGCTTCTTTGGCTGCGACATTTATAAAGTTTGCAGTCTCTCCCACTTTTTTCGTCATAAATTTCCTGCCCTTTTTTTTATTCATTCTGGAGAAAAGAAACCTAAGCTGTTCTACCTATTAGCTGCCTCGGTAGCCTGTTCTCGAGATTTTTATATCTCAACACCGCGAGCTTGCAGACCATACCCCGAAATACTAGGCATCAGCTTTTCATAATTGTTATAATATTCTCCTGGAAAACAATATTTCTACCATTTCATTGATCGGTTACGGAGTTTACCAAAAGCATTTTCCTCTTACGGCAGCATTGCATCTTGTTTTTTCGTTTCTCTTTCCTTTATAATATATATACACCACCGTCATAATGCCTAGAACTAATGGAACTTTGGCCGGGGCTCAGGTGGAGGATACAAAGATTTGTGTTGTGATGGTGGGTTTGCCGGCCCGCGGCAAGAGTCTGATAGCTGGAAAAAGTGAGTATCTCCCCATGGCCGAGGTTCATTCCCAAACTACATGACCATGGGTGCTAAGTGATTGTTCGCAGTTGTCAGATATCTCCGTTGGTTGTCCGTCGACGCTCGCACCTTCAACGTCGGGACATATCGTCGCCAGGATACACCACAGCCCACAGCGGACTTTTTCGACACTAACAATGTCGAGGGTGAGCGTATGCGTCGCGCCGCTGCCGAAGCCGCCGTTAAGGACATGTTGAGGTGGTTCACCAGGGAGAAGGGAACAGTCGCTGTCCTTGATGCTACCAACTCAACCAAGGCCCGCAGAAAATGGATCGCTCAGACAGTCTCGGCTTATGGCGTTGAGGTCATGTTTGTCGAATCAAAATGCGACGACGAGGATTTGATCATGAGTAACATTATGGAGGTCAAAACCACCTCCCCAGATTACCGCGGCCAAGATCCCGAGCTTGCGGCTAGGGACTTTAGGGAGCGTATCAGGAACTACGAAAAGATCTATGAGACGATCACCGAGACGGATTATACCTACGTCAAGTTGATCAATGTGGGAACACAGGTTGTGATCAATTGCATCCAAGACTATCTCCAGAGTCGCATTGTCTATTTCTTGATGAACTTGCACATCAAGCCTAGATCTATCTGGTTGTCTAGAGTGAGTATCTTTCGCGATGGTAGACATTAGACCCGTAACTGACAAAACTACCCCAGCACGGTGAATCGATGTACAACCTCATGGGAAAGATTGGTGGAGACGCCGACCTCTCTCCTCGTGGCTTCCGGTACTCCGAAGCCCTCCCTGAACTCTGCCGCCAAGCCGGTATCACCCCAGCCCACAACATCAACCTCTGGACCAGCACATTAAAGCGAACCATCCAAACCGCCCAACATCTCCCATACAACAAGCTCCAATGGAAAGCCCTCGACGAACTCGATAGCGGTACCTGTGACGGTCTCACCTATGAAGAAATCGAGGAACAGTACCCCGAAGATTTCAAGGCTAGAGACGACGACAAGTACAACTACCGATATCGTGGTGGTGAAAGTTACCGTGACCTGGTTATCAGGTTGGAGCCAATCATCATGGAGATGGAGAGGCAGGAGAACGTCATGGTTGTTACGCATCAGGCGGTTATTAGGTGTATTTATGCGTACTTTATGAACGTGCCACAAGATAGGAGCCCATGGATGGAGATTCCCTTGCACACTGTTATCAAGCTTACGCCAAAGGCGTACGGAACCAAGGAGGAGAGGTGAGCGAAACACATTCTCTGTGAGACGTTTGGTGAATATCATGCTAACGGTTTTCCTAAATTACAGATTCAAGGCGAATATTCCAGCCGTCTCTACATTCAGACCGAAATACTCGTCTGCTAAGCACCAGGAAGCTGATTCTCCAGATGTTAACGAGTTGAGCGTCAAGATGAACGTTTAAGTTTCTTTGCCGGCTTTTCTATTTTCCATTTTCGGGTGCGACTTTTGATTAGTGTTTATACGCACACACACACACTCTTCACTTTGTTATCCACATCACCACTATAGCTATCACCTTTTTTTTTGTAATTTTACCTACTAGTACGTGTTATTAGGTTTCTTAGGGGTTATTATTCTTATCGGGGTTTTGGAGCCTTTTCCCTTTTCTCTCTTTACCTTTTACTCTTATTCCCCTCCCTTCCCTTTGTGTCACTCTATGGGATGATATCATGAAACTGCTCTTTTTGTGTTAAATTGTGGGAGGGGAGGGTATGCAGCACTTTTTGGTTTTTCTCGCGTTCGAAACTGCTTCGACTTCGGCGTTTTGATGGGGCTTGTTTTTTTTTTTTGTCGATATCGATACCAGTGGACAAAAAATGAAAAATTCATTCATTCTTTTTTTTTAATGCTCCATGGTCCGTATTTTGTAATCTCTGTTCATAATCTCTGGAGAGTAAATTTTGTATGTTAGCATGTGGGAATCGGCTTAACTAATCGGCCATAGCCTTAAAGAATACCAAATGCCAGTGCACTCAAGATATGATCATATATGTCTAGACGGCTATAATCTAAATGAATTGTCTGCATTAGTATAAAGGTCGCCATGAGAATGTATACAGCTTTTCAATTACTTAGAAAAAATATTACCTGCCTTGCCGGGATTGTAAATAGCTAGTATTCTCCTACACTGCTCTTACCCGGCGCTCGATAACATTACTACAACAACCTAGCAGTTCGCATACACAAGATTCCGCAACCTTTCCCCAACCAAGTACATTTCAAGCATCTGATTCACTGCATCCCTATCCCCAGAACAAATTATCATGGCCCCCAGCTACCCAGCTGGGCCCAGGTTTTTTCACAGGAGGCCTACCATATAGAATAAAAATGTGTTGGGGGAAATGAGTAGGGCAGTTTCCCAAAGCAGGGTGTGGGGAAAGAAAAACAGGCAAGCCGGGCCAATCAGGTTCGAGTGTGGAGAAATGCCGAAACGAAGCGTTGAAAGAGAGCATGACGCCAAAAAGACATGTGAAACTGAACCTACACACATGCTTCTTGGTTTCTTCGTCTCTTTCCATGATTATATCATGATCTTTGGCTGAGTGTACTTCTTCTCTCTTTTTTTTTTAGTTTTTCCGTATTTTAGCGAAACGAATATCTTCTTGTCTTTTCCCTTTCTTTTAAAATAAAGGTCCTTCGATAGATTCGCGTATCGGTTTCATTACTGTTCTTTGCGTCATGATACCCGCAGCATCCTTTTAGAACCAATCAATCGCCACCAGAAACATCGCGAACCCGCATTCGCTTTTTCTCCTTCAAGAAAAAACAATGGCGGCGCAATCAAAACTCCTCCCGTCGGGAACCCACGCCGCCATCCTCAACATTCTCAACTCCTCCCTCTCCTTCTACCTCTCCCACAAGACCCACATCTCCCGCGGCCTCTACCTCTTCACCTTTGCCGCATTGGTCTTCCGCATCCGCGCCGCAATCACCGACCAGAAACCTTCCGCCAAGTCGACCCGCTCAACGTCCGATGGAACGAAAAGGCAGAAGGTTGAACTCAATCGGGAGTTCTTTAGGAATTTGTTCCGACTGTTGAAGATTGTTATCCCGGGGTTTAGGAGCAAGGAGGCTAGGTTGCTGATTAGCCATTCGGTATTTTTGGTGTTGAGGACTTTGATCAGTTTATATGTGGCCGAGCTGGATGGACGGCTGGTTTCAAATTTGGTGAGGGGGAGGGGGAAGGATTTCGTCTTGGGGATTATTTGGTGGATGGTTGTCGCTATTCCGGCGACGTTTACCAATTCTATGGTAAGGTTCTCTCCGATCGATATATTTTTAGATATATCGTGAGAGTATATTATGTGTGGATGCTAACGCTAGGTCTGGTAGCTCTCATACCACCAATGCAAGCTGGCGTTACAATACCGTACCCGCCTGACAAACCACATTCACCAGAAATACCTATCAAACATGATCTTTTACTCCGTCGGCAACCTAGACGACCGTATCAAAAACCCAGACCAATTGATCGTTGAAGATGTTCGCAAATTCTCCAACTCTCTCGCAGAGCTATACTCAAACCTCGCAAAACCCTTCCTGGACATGTTCATCTACAACTACCAGCTATCGAGGAACGTGGGAGGCGAAGGACTCTTCCTCATGTCTCTACTAGTTCAAATCTCCGCAAACGTCATGAGGGCTTTAACACCTCCATTTGGAAAGTACGTCGCTGACGAAGCCAAGCTGGAAGGAGAGTTCCGACACCAGCACTCCAGACTTATCGAGAATGCGGAAGAGGTTGCTTTGTACTACGGCCATGAGAACGAGAAGAAGACTTTGGACAAGGGCTACTTTAGACTCATCAAGTATGTTAATCACATCTTGAGGCAGAGGTTGTATCACGGCATCATGGAGGATTATGTCATCAAATATTTCTGGGGTGCACTCGGCTTGATTCTCTGCAGCGTGCCCGTATTTTTCAAAGTTCCCGGCACCGGAGGCGGTGGATTGGGAGATCGAACCGAGAGCTTTGTAACGAACCGACGGCTGTTACTCTCCTCATCCGATGCCTTCGGTCGCATCATGTTCTCATACAAGGAGATCACTGAATTAGCCGGCTATACCTCTCGCGTCTCCACTCTCCTCAACGTTATGGATGACATCACCGCCGGTCACTTTGAGAAGAACCTCGTTTCATCCGCTTCAACTGAAGAGAATGCGGCAGTGCTCCGAGGTCGAGGAAAAGTTGTCGAGGCGAGTTACATCGAGTTCAAAGATGTTCCGATAGTTTCGCCGAACGGTGACGTGTTGGTTAGAAAGTTATCGTTCACCGTGAAGCCAGGGGATCACCTGCTCATTGTTGGACCCAACGGATGTGGTAAATCTTCGTTGTTTAGGATCTTGGGTGGCTTGTGGCCCGTATATGGCGGTGTTGTGCAAAAGCCACCATCCGAGGAGATCTTTTACATCCCCCAAAGGCCTTACCTCAGCCGGGGAAGCTTGCGACAACAGATAATATACCCCGATGGTGTTAAGGAGATGATGGAGAAGGGTGTAACGGACGATGATTTGATGAGGCTGTTGGAGATCGTTGAGATTGGAGGCGTTGTGGAGAGGGAGGGGGGATGGGATGTTGAGAAAGAGTGGAGAGAGCACATGAGCGGTGGGCTGCAGCAGAGAGTGGCTATGGCGAGATTGTTCTATCACGCTCCTAAATTGTAAGTGCCTTTGTCTAATCACTGTTGCCATCCTTATAGCTATATCATTTCCTTCGGCTCGTGACCTCGCTAACTCGATATAACTTGCAGCGCTATCCTCGATGAGTGCACAGCGGCGCAGACCCTTGATATTGAACGAATCATGTACGAAACAGCCAAGCAGCTAGATATCACCCTCATCACCGTGTCTCACCGCCGATCGCTTTGGAAATACCACGAAAACATCCTACAATTTGACGGTCAAGGCGGTTTCGTGTTTACTAAACTGGACGCCGAAAGAAGGTTGCAGTTGGAAGACGAGAAGGAAGAGTTAGAGTTACAGCTCAGAAGTGTACCGGAGCTGAGAAGGAGATTGGAAGAACTGAAGGAAAGTGTTAGAACATAGAGGCGGTGTATTTTCGAGTTAATTTTTCGAGAGGGTAATATTGTTAGGCCGTTGTGAAGGGAGCGTTATATGTGGACTAGGCTGGTCTCGTAAACCAGACTAGGCAGTGAATGTACGATATTGAAGTTGTGGTTTGATAGACCTTGGCAGGGTTTTTATGCGGTTAGTTTCTGTACATTGCTTTACATGGTAGCAGTTACCGGGATACATTAGAATTTTTTCGAACGGAAGGAGGAGGCTTATAATCAGGACAATCGAGACCACTCTGTTGGATGCGACATCGTACATACTGTATCTCTATTAGAAGAGTCCCTGTGGCTGATGATATCGGCCACAACGCACATTTTACAACAGCCTCCAACATTCGATTCGAAGTTCTGTGAAAACAACAGGCAACAGTTGGGAGATGCGTGGCTGAGAAAATCTAGTGAAACATATAAGCCTACTACTTTATGGTCTCTAATGTCATATATTGGAGCTCTCATGGAAGTGTATATAAATCTCGAGAATAATCGTCAATAAAGAATCTCATTCATGTGCTACATCCACAAGCAATCCCTTCTCCTAAGCATCTTATATAATTCAAAAGCTTCAGATATCCCAATATATATCCGCGCTTCTTGATACTTAATCTCTATCCATAATTTCAATCCTTGACCACTACAGATCCTCATTACATAACCCTACAATACCTCAAAAATGAAGTTCCAACCTCTCCTCTCCCTCGCTATCCTCCTCCCAACCCTTCACGCCTTCCCCCTCCACCCACCAGAACAAAACCACCCCGTTCTCCCACGATCAACCTCCCTCCCAACCTCAACCACCACATCCGCAGACCCCACCGTCACCCCGCGCGGCAATATTGGAATCCACGAATCCCCCACCTTCGAAGACCACAGAGGTCCCAGCCCTTCCTACAAGCAGCCACCGCACAGAGGTCTCAGCCCCTCCTACAAGCAACCACCGCGCGGCCGCACCGGCGAAGACGGCGAACTCGCCAGAGAAGCCAAGGAGCAAAAACAGGGCTCGAAGACCGTTACAAGTGTTGAACCTACGATGCCGGCGGTGGTGAAGAGGCAGGAGGTGCCAAAGTCTTTTCCGGCGGCTTCGCCTGGGGTTTTGGCAAAGGCGGCGGAGGATAAGGTGCCAGCGGTTGGGAAGGGTTCTGAGAGGGAGGTTGAGAAGGGGGAATAAAGAGGGGTTTTTTTTCTCGCTGGTCTACATTTAGGTTATCAACTTGGTGGTTGAGAGAATAGTAGTGGAAGGTCTAGGGTAACTTGTATGCTAAAGGAATTTAACGGACGGATATCTGGAGTTACTAGCAGAGCTAGTATTGGAGTATATGTGTCGGTATTGCTGCGTCTGTTAAGTGGAATTTTGAGTTTCAGGCTTGCTTGTGTTTACAATTATGGAGCATTGTAGTCCTACTGAATACTTAGTTTTTAGTTAATATCTTCTCCGAATACAGAGTTCCAACGTCGCTACTTATTCTATGGCTGTTATATCATATATTGACTCTGTGGGAATATTTGTTACTATTTCTATACATTCGATATATCAAAGTTTATTGGACCCTTCATTTCTAAATTTTGCTAACGGAAACTTCTCTGATTTCATTATGGGGTTCCTTCTTTCCCCCATTTGCTCTATTTCATTTTTTCGTTTCTCGTCCGTGCATGTGTATGACGCTGCGGTAATCACTACCGGTATGGCCTTCCTTATAGTTGAAACTCATTAGCCTAGAGATGCACTATCACACGAGCAAGTTTGTGATACCTGCGAGGGACTATGAAGGAAGCTTGCATATTGTCTCTCGGGATCACTAAGACAGTCTTGCAAGGTAATGATTCGCAGTCACAAAGTTGCGTAGAACACCCTATACCTAACCATAACTGTAGTTATATGAGCACCTAAGGATATGAAAGGTTGTCACATCTTTGGGGTCCCAGTATTATGAAGCCTAGCTACTAGCTACAGCGTAGATAAATGCTGAAGGTACACACCAGTTTGCCACCAACAATACAACTTGAAAGGTCTTATAGTTATGAAGCACTAAAGTTGAGCAACAAAACAGCATGGCTTAGATGTAAATTAAACGGGTTGATGTGCTCCGCCAAGTGTATGTATTCAACCCTCGTAGAGTATGTCAGGTGGATTAGTTTGATCGTCTTTTCGTTGGAATATTGGCATGGGCTCCCTAGGGTACAAGTGTTTGAAGACGCCCCTGGCGGTGGGGGCTCTCTTAATCTCGTCATCTCTGTGTGCTGCCAAGCAGTAGGCAGCGAGGGCCGGGGCTTTAAATTGAGAGCTTTGCCCTTGCACCTTGCCTGAATTTTGCAAGCAGGGAGTATTGTAGATTCTTCATGATCTAGGGTTTGGTATATACGGTGTCTGTTACTACTACATATAGCTTCGCCCTCCGACTTCAATTATTTTAATTCCCACGCACTCTATTTTAATATTCTGCTTAAAGCATTACAACTTAAAATGAAGGCTCCGTGCCTTCTTTATATCTTATGTCTCGTCATAGGCATTCGTGCCTTACCTTTGGATTATCAAGACGTCCCTCGTTCTAGGACCAATACGCTCGACCTAAACTCCGCTCATATACCCGCCAAACTCTCGAGTGCCAGCACAATCTCTATCGATACCGTTCAAGATCCTCGCCAACATTGGAGTGACTATGGCTTCCCCAGTGCCTACAAAAAGAGACGTTTAGTCAAGCGCCGAAACTTCTTCACTAGAATAGGCAAGAAGATAAAATCAGAATACGGGAACAAATCTCGGGCGAAAAGTTCCAAGACGCAGCGTGAAAATAAAACCGGTAAGGCAGTTACAGACGCTGGCAATACGATTGGCCTAGTCCCGACATTGAACCCCGGGGCCATTCGGCCGATGCAGGGCGCTGGAGGCTCCAAGCCTACCTCGGGGAGACCTGATGATATAGACTCCGGCTACGGTTCTCATTCAGGATATACAACGCCCTCTGCAGACCGTGGAGTCGACATTGAGAATCTCAGGACCAATGCCAAAGGTGTAGGAAACACGCAATTAGGATCAAAGACAAGTGAAAAGTCGGGAAGCTCAGGCACCAAGGGTGGCAATGGTGTAGGCGTCCCCTTTGGATATCATCGGCTGGGTTCGAATCGTGGGTCGCCTATAGACCGGGTACCTTTTCGTAGCATTTCTCATACTAGAGAACCAAAGAAATCAATTTGGCATTTCTCTGAATGGAATAAACCTAAAAAGGATACTAGGAACGGGAATTGAGCAAGGGTACTTTGGTGGCTCAAAGCGGCAAATATTGGCTAAAGTTACTATGTACTATCAGCGGTCTTGGGGAATATCTCTCTGCAGAACATGCTAAGTGAAATTTTAGGATATGTATTTATTGGAGCTCCGACTACTATACTGGTATACCTCGTATAGTTGTGCACCTGCTAGTGCTATGATATTCGTAGGCCTCCTCTTACAATATAATGTAAACTTATTTGCGCAAGTATTAAAGGTGTACTGGGTTCTACAAGAAAACCCCCTCGCAGCATAGGCCAGAACCTATTATCCTGCGTATAGCACGGGATAGTCCACTATGATTGTTTTTCCCTCCTACCTATACTCGTCGAGATATGTGTACTTATAAGCCAATATGAGGACGTGGAACATGCAGTCTTGGTGGACGTGGAAATCAATTAAATCAACACAAATAATCCAACAAATGGGTGCATCAGGCAACTAAAGGGCAATGGGAAGGAATAGTTGCATTTTGAAGGCTGTGGAATAAATGGTTTGAGGCGCGTCCCTTCGTATTCGAAACTACACAACATATACAACAGGGTGACACAACATGAGGGAGATGATACAACCCGCAGCCAGCCTTCACTCCTAAAGTGGCTGAGGTGTTTATATATATTTATCAAGTTTCCACCTTAGCCTAGTTGCTTCTAGAGTTTAGCATTTTAGAGGGTGGACGCTGTCAAGTTTTTGTATACAAGCTATTTTACAGGGCTCGGAGATTGCTGTGTAGGCCCTGAATACGTCCCTAGGGACCTGCTGATAGGCTCCTCGTGTTTGTGTATACCGCTCCTTGACTTCCAAAACGTGACTTGAGTTTCGTATTCAGGTACAGTCGGTCTAATCCTATACTGCGCCACTTTTTTTTTTTTAGTTGCATATGCTGTATAATCTATAAGTAGGTGAATGGTAGGATCATCTTCGGAACTAACTTGGGGGAAATATATATGGTAGACTAGGTATTCGGAATAAAGTTGATTTGGTAGTATGGCTTCGCCTCCCACTAGCCCACGGGGTAGTCGTACTTCTAACTATTAGCTGATTTGATGTCCATGAACGTTTAAATATCCTTGCCTTGCGGTCTGAATTAGGCTTTGAAAGACCACAATTGCGCGCCCATAATTTCAAAATCATATTCTCTTGATCTAATCAAAGAGCCTCACGGTCAAGCGCGTTTGGTATCCAACGAAGTGCACCGACTTTTTAGGCCCCTACTTCGGTACTGTTAGCATGAAATTACTCCCTCTTCTCTTTTCCTTGACGATATATTTGGCCCATAGAGGGTCTTTAGCGCTTCCTACCTACGATTCTAATAAAATCGGAGCCTATGATTTACTCCAAAGACGCGCCAGTGTAAATTCTACCCTACTCCGACGCCACAGCATCCACAATTCTAGGCAGCTTAGCACAGGAGGCTCCCATATGACTATGGACCTACCTCAGGGAGAGCAAAAGGAGGCGCCTAACCCCTTAAGAGAGCACCTCCACGCCCACCGACGAAGAGCTACTACCAGCTTTAGGCTACTAAACTTTCGAACCAATCGAGGGTCGACAAGAAACAGCTCGCCAAGGGGCAACCGAAGGCCAAGCACACAGTCTCATTCCAATGAAGTCACACCAGCCGATCCAGTCTCCAGACCTCCCACCCCACAAAACGCCGATCCTGAGGAGCTACAAACCCAACTGGTTCAATACATGAGGACCGACGACGGTTTGGAGGATGTTTTAGGGCGACTATCAAGACATGAAGAACAGGACGGAGCTGATGATACTTCAATTACCTCCGGGTCTACGCTGGTTGGCACATCGTATTCCGGTGAAACCCGCACAAGTTTCGACGATACGATCGAGCGCATGATAGCAGTTCAAAGAGCGTCCATGGGAGATTCAAACCGCCACATTTCGGGCGACCTCCCTGGCGCCTTTGGTTCTTATAGGGCATCTCAATCTTCTAGGATTTTCCCGCAACCTGGAAATAGAAATGTGCATGCCCCTGAGTTTGGCACGCGAACGATTGAAAGGGTTGAGGTGCGGTTTAACGGTCGGGATGGTGAGATTGCTCTGTTTACGACTCATTCGAGAGGCGGCCAGAACTCTGAGATACCTGCAAATGAACTGGTACGACCGCAGGGGAGAGAATCCCCTTCAGGACTTTCGAACTGAAAGAGGGTAAATCGGGCTTGGTAATAGAATCTCTAATTATTTTTTGTTTTGCAAACTTAAGGCTAAATGATTGCGGAATGAGGGAGAGGCCATAGCCAATTAAATACATTCCCTTCCACTGTTTACATCCATGTGGATCTATGATATACAATCGGACAGTTTATGGAACTATAAACTTGTCGTCGTTGAGCTGAATTCGCTTTGGTCCCACCAAGTGTTCAAAGTTCACAGGTGGATGCTTTCCCCTCTAAATTATCCCATTAAGGCTATTGGTATTATGTTATATTCTCTACGAATCTTTTTGGGCTAGATGGATGGTAATAAGAGACCGTAATATCTATATATACATTCGCTTCGAATATAAATGCGTTTATTTTAACGTATAGGTACACCCGGGAAGTCAGCTGCTAGTCGACAATCTGCTCGATTTTCAAGGAATATCCTTTACCTCTCATAATTTAATATAATAAAGGCATATCCACAGGTTTTGTATATTATTTCGTGTATCCTCCTGCTACGTTGTCCTACTGCACTGTATCTGCATATACATCTGTATTTGAAACTTGAGGTCTAATCTTGTTATTCATCAATACCGGTGCAAGGCTGCGAAATGATACGAACTGGAGGTGGCTCCCACATAGCCTACGCTGTTGGCCGTTTCAATTCTGCGAGGGGCTAGATGCCTAAACGGCCTTGCTATAATATTTATAGTAGTAAGAAAGCTTCGAAAGAGCAGTCGCACTCGTATATAAAAATACAACAGGACTCTAACGACATACAACACAAATGCAAGGTTTAGTTTCAGGAGAAACCTGCTGAAGCCTGGCTGTGTATGCATGGCGCAGGTTCCGCGGACACGACTCTGTTGAGCACTTGCAAAAAATACTCCTACATAATAGGTGTAGTTTCATTTGGCCTAGGAAAAATAGAGTTGACCGTCTTTCGCGCCGTACTGATCGCGGATGGGTGACGAGCTCTTCGTCACATCACTTCTTCCAATTTTGCTGAGACAGCTGCTATAGATGCCTAGTTATTTCCGACTAGTATGATAGTCCTTAGAGAAATTTCGATAATAAAAGTCTTCAAATTATATGAAATAGGTTGCAAAGTTGGCGGCGATGCCCTGGGAAGCCATACCGAATAGTTCGAAATTGCATGGGCTACGCAGACTATGATGCTGCAATACAGGGCTTTGCTCAATAGACATAACTCTGTCATGAATTCTGCAGCTAATGCATGCCGAAGTAAAATTCTGATAAATGGCCACCGGCTGCCGGATTCTTAATTTTGCAGGTTTTGTATATAACTTGCCAGAAATAAGTATCCCTATACCATTTAGTCGAAATTTGATACCTTCTAATTTTCTAATACTGTCATTTGATACTGCTCTTGTTTCCTGGACTGAGAACTTAAATCAAACTCGGCAGAAATACTCCAATGAAAATACCATATTATGCTCTCGTTGGCCTCGTAATCGGGATACCTAACATCCAGGCATCCCCGATTAACCGCAATCTAGCAGTCACTGACGGCCAGCCAAGCTACGCTGCTCCACCTTTACCTAGGGAGCCGCACCAAGAATCCGAGATCAAGAGTGATGTTGCATATGGTGAGGGATTTAATGAACTTGACGGGACCTATACCGGGGATGCGGAAAGTACGGAGAAGTCCTCGCAACGAATTCATCCACGAGGGCTCCTCGGGTTTGGGATTACAGATAAAGTCAGAGGTGTAATTCAAAATGGTAAATCCGCTATAAACCAAGGCATTGACAGGTCGAGATATGGCAGATACGGTAGCTATAGCAGCTCTAGCAGAAGTTCTGACAGAGAATGGTTATCCTCCTCATACAATCAACAGGATCGTCCTAAAGCTCCTCCACCGCCTCCTCCTTATCCCCCACCTCCTAATGTTCCTGGTCCTTGGAATCCTAGGCCTCACTTGAATGGAGAGAATGACTCTCCCTCTCCGGTTATACCGGTCAACGCTAAGGCAGGTCCTCCCCCTTTGCCTGCCCGCAATAAACCGACTCCTCCTCCATTGCCTGCTCGCAATAAGCCAACTCCTCTAAATAAGCCAACTCCTCGACCTGCACCAACTCGTAGCAAGCCAGTTGCCCCCCCTGTGCCTCCTCGCCATGATGGATGGAGTCCTACTGGACCTTCTCAGTCTCATAACCTTGGTAATACTCAGGGCTCTGGCTTTAGTCCCAACACTTTCAATCCTAATGCCCGCACCCAAAATTACGGCACCAGTTCCGGCTCGTCCAGAACTGATGGGTATGAAGACCCCTTTAGAGACCCTTCCCAGCCCAATACCCCTTCGTACAGAGCAGACGATCGATCCTCCTCAGATTGGCGTGGGGGAATTTCCACAGGTTCTAGGACAGCCGATAACTTTATGGACTCCCTTGTTCGGAACGGTAGGGGTGGGTATTCGCGCCCTGAGAACTACCGGGTACCCCCGGACCCCAGGGAACCTGGATTTATTAATCCGAACACGGCTATAAACGAGGCCGTTGGTGCGGGTGTTAAGGCTGCCGGAAAACAGCTCCTAGGCTCTTATCTTAAGAGCAAAGGTTTTTAACTCAGTTGATTTTTCCCGGGGCGGGGGAAACATCGGCAAGAATGCAGTAGCTTACCAGCGTAGAGACATAAACCAATACCGGTTACTGAGGGCGGATGAATCTAAGGACTGTTTAGCTGTGGGCTGCTCTGCAACGAGCTAATAAAGAGTGACCCCATTTTCATATCCACGGTTAGACTTCAAGAAGAAATATTGTATTTAGGAATAGGTACGAAGTATGTATATTTCGTTGATTAGAGAAAGTTTGAGTGTTTGGCCGTCTCTATATACCGATATTCATTCATTATGTTATCCAGGATCGCGATCGATAACTAGCTCGGGATTTCCTAACCTAGCTAGCACTAAGATTATAGATGGCCGAGTATATTCGGTATGTAAATCTAAGGGAAGGTAGAAAGATATCCACACGGGCGCAGTATCAGAGATTCGTTCTGATATGGCCACTGTGCTACCAAACGTAAGGACAATATCACCCGCGTGCCGCGCCAGGACAGCAAAGTGAACAGTCCGGCTCCACGAGAGAGATAAAGCTTACAATTCGCTGCATTACTATGGAAATGCACATTTTAAACATTTAGGCGGTACATCTGCTTTGCACAAGCAAACCTGCGCTAGCTTAGAGTTCGGGATTTCAGCGCAGTATTAATAACATTCCTAAAGCTAAATCTCCTACATGCTACATCGGCCTACTCGGAAGCTAATGGTGGATGTTTACGCTCGGAATATCCCACAATATTGATTCTACCGTAGTTAACGGAAGAGTTTAATTCAAATGCTAAACTTACGGGTTACAAACTTAACTAAGGAGAAGGAAGTTACGAAACGATGCTCTACTCGTCTTCTATATCATCTGGATCAGACCACTGGCCAACCCTAAGTTGAATGTGTAACTGGTCTTCCGGCTTCCAGGCCCCAGTTATTTTGTCCTGCTTCTTCGACTGCTTCCAAACCACCGTTATCCTTTTCGGCACCCTTCTGCCTAGCTCCTCCCCATAATTTAGGAACATCTCAGCAAAAATCTTCAGCTCGTCTACCCCCAAGAGCGTGGCAAAGTACTCTTGAAGGGCAATATCCTGCGCAAAAGAATAAAAAGTGCGCGGATCGCCACTTTCGACGCTGTATCCTAGCTCTCGGTAGATACGATTTACCGTAACCCGCGTCTTCTCGTTTACAATAAAGCTGACCTGGATGTACTCGAGACTCGCAACATTTTTTTTAAGCCAGGCATCATCGTGACCGTTCTGGGCGGCGTATAATTCGTTAAAACCGGCCCAGATGTCCACCATTACCTCTGATGGCGACATGATTGTTGTGCCAGTGTCGTCGTCGATAACGGGGGGTGGATCGAATGGTCCTTCGACCATGAATACCTTATCTTTCACTGATATCACTCCGTTATAAGGCCTGAACTTGATTGGTCCTCCATCCTCAGTCTGGATTATCTTAGTGATGTGCCATCTGTCATAGTTTTCAGTAAGTGGCTTGGTCCCCGATCCCTTCTCATACGCTTCCCTCATCTCCGCAGTTGGGAAGGGATTGCTTCCAGCGTCGATACCCTCCGTCTCAATTTCATAACGAGCAGGGTAATTATTGAGGCTAGTTTCTCGAGACTTGTCCTTGGCTTTCTCCCCGTCCCTAGTTGAGAGTATAAATCCTTTCCACAATTCTTGACCTACCAAATTGGACTCGTGCACAATACTCAGGTACAGAGGGCTCTCAATTCGTCGATACAACAGAGGGTCTTTCATCCTGAAGAGTTCGATATGAAATGTCAACTGATCATCGGCATGCCATCCACTCGCGCCCCCGTAATACCGTTCTCGTTTGCGGTATATGGTGCTTATGGATTTTACGTTGCTAAACTGAAACGCTCGAGAGTGTTGCCGAAGCATTTTTAACATAACGTTTACGCTCTTTGAACCTGCTAGGCCTAGAAATACATCCCGCTCGTCGGGGTCTTCGCTATCTCGAGAAACAGTAACCGGTTCCCCGCTTCTAGCATCTCTCTCCAAAGTATGGTATGCCCAGTCAGCAAAAAATAAGGTATCGAGGTCCTTAACATTCTCGATCTGGATGTATTGAAGATCCGATGGCTTTAAATACGGAGTATATGCTAGAGGAATAAAAACTGCCTCCGTTGGAAACAGCAGATACGTTGTTTCGGCCCCCCGGATATCCGGAAGAATATTGTTGTGGAATTCGTCGTAGATCAGCGTTTTCTCCTTTCTCGAAAACGTTCCACCGTATGGGATCCAGTTATCCTTGATACGCCTTATATACCAGCGGCTGAAGCTATTGGAATCTCGTTCGTGTCCTATCTGTGTAGAAAACAGTTTCCCACTGTCTTCCCCTGGGGATAACTTGGTCCGTCGCTCGCTCAGTCGGAACTCGAACAAGGTATTTCTGCCCCAATCCAGATTGAGAACTCCAAGATCCGGATCCTTTGAATGCATCTGTTGCTCAATATCGGCGAGGGAAGCTCTCCCTTTGCCTTGAGCCCTTAATACATGTTGTTCAGGATCACTCCTCACGACGTATTTGCGACCTGGTATATCTTCATCGGGAGGCTGCTCTCGCTCGCCCCCTGCTGGTGCTCTTGGGAGAATACGGCCATCCCTCAGAACTCGGCCCTGCAGCCTTTTACCTTCTAAAAAATTTTGATCGATTTCAGACAATCGATCGTTGTCCTCAAGATTGGCGGACAGTGCTCCTTTTCTTCTTCTAAGCTTTTTCTGAGATGGTATCGAAATTTTATCTCCAGGAACCCTGTGTCCGAGATATAGACGTTTAGGGTTGATATCCCGACCACAGCCATGTACATCCCGCCCCTGTTTGATTCCGCTGGACACCAAGCCGTTTGGAAGTCCAAGCGTGGGTTGGTCCAATGTCAAAATTATCGACGTGTCAGTTCCTCTGGCAGCCACTGCGACCTCTTCTACTCGTAGCCCGGCTAATAATTCGGCGTGCCTGTCTATAGCCGAGGTAATAGAGTAAATGTGGAAAATATCAGAGCCTTCCAACCAATCATTAAATTGCTTTTTCGCAGTCGGATCGCTCGCCCGGAAGGCTTTAGGCTCCGCGTTTTCCGTATCTAAACCCCAACCCTTATGAGATTTTTGGGCGTGTGGGGCATATTCCGAATCGTGAAAGCGTATATCAGGCAATTCGATATATTTGAGCTTCCTGATAGCATCAATATCGCTATTAGAAAGCGGACCCCGCTTAGGCATGCTTCGCTGGAAATATGCCCAAACACTTAGTACGATATCTCCCACGCCGAGCCACCTATAGTTGGTTCCGCTGGGGATATCTAGACGGGCATGGTTCCAAGGGCTCATCGTTCTCAATATAATAGTGCGTTCCGCTGGCGAGATCGAACCCGAGCAAACAGTAACGCTCCCATGACCCTCACGGACGAGATCCACCCGCCAATCACGGTAATTATAAAGGTTCTGCTCGCGGCCGGTAGCAAATTGAAACAGGTTCGTGGCGTCGGCGCTGTCATCAAACATATCTTCGTTGCCCTCACGCCCCCCAATCCAAGTTGGTTCATTCTGAAAAGGGATACCATTCCAATCCCCATCCACGTCGTCAAGAGTGCTCTCATCCTGTCTGTCTTGGCTAATCAATAGGTGATATCGAACAGTTCGAAGATCGGTCTCGTCGAATTCCTCAAGGCCTTCGTCGGAAAGCTCAGTTACCGGCTTTTTCGGAAGATGCTTGAGCTCCGGGCTTGCATAGTCACCCAACCTGACCTTCTCTTTCTTTTTGGGCGGAATTAGTAAGAATGGTTCTACAATGTCTCCTTTGGGTTCAGGGAATTTCTCTCGACCTCCCCGTGCAACCCAAAATTGTGGTGTTTGAGCCCCGTTTAGCGTAATCTCCGAGCTTCTCTCTCTTTCCGCCGTATTTTTACTAGAATCCTGGGGAGGCCGTATATCGGGCCGGCCCTCAATTAAACTACCTGAAATAGGAGAGCTACCCAAACTAGATTCAGGATTCGTGTTGGGCTTGGTCCAACCCGAGAGTCTAAAAGGGTCTTTTGGATACCACCATCCGGGGAGAGGGAGCAATTTCGAGAGGAATGGTATCCCTCGTCTCCATATTGAGTACTCTTCAATCGGCGGGCTGCTACAAAGAACATTAAACGATAGTCTTCAGGAGTCGTCTAGTAAAATGGGATAACTGGTTCTAATCACCTTAAGCTGGATGGTTTACAAACGCTGATATCATGATCTTGTGAAGGAATTAATTTTATGACGAAAGACTCTACATAGAGCAAAAGGAAAAAGAGGAGACAAAAGTGGGAAATTCTCGGACTCATATTGTCTATTCAAGGAGCTTTCCTTGGACCGCAAATAATACTTGAAGTGGGTAAATGCTTCAGGACTCCTGTAAAACCCGGAGAGCAAGATATTTACGTCTCTATATAAACATCGAAGTCAATTAATGCACAGCTTTATAATTCTTAGCAAATGTTGCTATATCGCTACATAGCAACTTTAAATGCAAGTTAGTGGGGGTGCCCAAAGGGATGTAGCACGTAGATTGCGAAGAAAAAAGCCCCGAAGTTACAAAATTCAACGCTATAATTGTTCGTATGCGAAGCAACCGCAGTGGCGTCTGCATTCACGGGATAACTAAAGGTTAAGTTTTATAAACCAGTGTTGGGGCGCCGGCCAACTTTGGGGTATTGCATACAATAATCCGTTAGTAAATTCCAGCTTACCCACAGAAAGGTGTACCACCTCAGCTGCTCTAACAGAAAAAACGGGGACATGGTCTCCAACTGTACAATTGGCCAACTAAGTACTTAAAGGCACCAAGAAATCTCAAGCGGGGTTTTTCAACTTGTTCAATTTACAAAATTAGACTAACGTCCCTGCGCCTCGGGTGAACAAACATTGAAATTGCAAGGCGTGGGTAGTCTCGTCACACCACAAATTGTATATATATGAATGTTAGTTGCTGTTGCTGCCCGCATACAAATTCAAACTACGCAAAAACGAATCTAGCCCACCGTTGTCGGTTTCGTGGCTAGACGGTGCGGTGGGGGTGCGCATGCGCTCAGCGCCTTTCACTGGGATATCAGCAGATGCAGCTCCGCTATGGGTCCCGAGCTTGTCCGGTCTCGTTGAGCCAGTCAGCTCTGCTGGCCATCGTTGCGGCACCGGGTCGCGGTTATCGTATTTTCGCGTCGGAGCCCATTCGGTGAAACCTACTGTTTGAGCTGCAGGTGGAGTCGGAACTTCGAAGATCGTCGAATCTGAAATTGGAGTTGAAAATTTACCCATTCCTTTCGAGGTCTGTGGGACGGGGGTTGGTGGCTTAAACCCCAAATACCCAAAGGTTGAAATCATGGATAATTCCGGGCCGCGGTCGTCGTCAAAATCATATACAGCACGAACTTCCACAGTTGAACGGTATCCAACCTGGGCCGTTCTATTTGCTGCCATTTGTTCAATTGCCTGCAAGAAAGGGGTTCCGAGGAGTGCGTCAAAAGCCTCGTCATACGTAGACTTTCGAGGGTCACGTCGTCTGAATCGATAGATCTCCCCAGGTCTCAACCTAAATTTGTCCCAGATATGCCTTGCCACTTGCAAGGTAGCTGGATCAGATATATCCGGCATGGAAATATATTTTAATTCGTCCAGGCCCGCAACTGGGAGTTGGGTTCCTTGATATTTCTCCGGATAGTTGGCCAACCATACGCCAATAGGAATATCTCCCATGGGCATCTGATCCTTTATGCTACCCATACCCCGTTCTTTCCCTGGCCATGCTTCCCTCCACACCACAGTTCCCTCCGTTCTCGACACGGATCCTTTGTATATAGGGACTCCAACCAAGGAACTCTTTATTTCCCAATCGCTGTATGCCAAACGGTTTGGCTCCCGGCCTGTCAAAGATTGAAAGATAAACTTGGAGGCTTCACTATCGTAATCAGACTCTCTGTCGACTTCCAGCCAATAACCATTTCCCTTTGCTTTTCTAGCATCACCAGAAATCTTGCCACCCACCATCTTAGTATTGCGCCGATCCATCGGACCCTCCATAGTAACTTCAAACGAATATCGACCCTGTCCTCCGGGTCGGCTGAAAGTTGGAAGCGCGGGGAGTCCATGACCTGGTCCCGGGGCAAGAGGCTGCTTAAACATCTTTTTGGTTTCCTTCTTTAGGTCCCCACCAACTTTGCTAAAAAATCTGTATATTTCCTCGTCGGAACGCTCTACATGCTCGACAAATGGCTGTGGAAACTTATGGCCAGTACGCAACCATCCCTCCTCAAAATTCGATGCTCCTATAGGCGTAGGCACCGGCGGACTCGGGTTATGGCCACCATCACTAGAACTAGGTATGCCATCCTCATGACTGCTTTGCCTTGGGTTCAAATAATCAAATATTGCCTTCAAAGGGCGAAAATAAGGGGACCGTTTGGTCAATTCCTCATGCGGCGGTGGCTTTGAGATAGGGCATGATTCTTGCGGATGACATTCTAAATAAGTGTCTGGTGAAAGATGATGAAAGTTTCCCTCAGGATGTTCAATTTGAGGAGGCGAGGTCTTTTGAATCGCTAGAGACTCGACATCGCGAGAAAGAAAATACAGGCACAGAGATAAGGTTAAGAGAGGTAAACATTTTTGAGTCATTGTATCAAAATCAATCGCGATCGTTGGTCTAAGATCGCTGAGTCCCTTGGCTTGAAACTGGCTGAAGAGTGGATTTGATAGTTATAAGTACTGTCCGGAGATTTTCATAATCGCATATTAATTCGGTCTTTAAATTTTACGATAGAAATATTTATTTTACTTTTATACGTTTTCCAGCTCACGTCTACTCATTTCGGATGGTATGGTCCTGCTGCAACTTTTCCTGACATTGCCAGGGTCGTATTGATTATTACATTGCATTCTCCTCGAGACATCTAAGCCTGCCAGTAGGCACCAGACCTGTATTGTTCGACGCTAAAGGTACCATAGCGATCTCACGAGAAGCTAGGATTATAAAGCATCAGTAGAGGCAATGTTATCCTCCGCATTTAGGAGCTGCAGATAAGATTTTAAGAACAGCATATACATTCATGCGCTTAAGCCTAAATTCGTTCGGGGTTGTAGTAGTTAGTCGCACCCTAGCCATTCCCAGCATCGGCTTGGCCTTCCACCCGAAAGAAAAGGATGCTGTCCATCAAGTATTCTAAATTCCAACCCTCACTTCAGATCTGAAACTATCCTTCTCAAACACCTATATAGTAACTAGTGTGTGGAGAATTGGTTGGTAGAATTGGAGGTGGCTGAGCTTGTATCGAATATTTGAGTAGCATTAAAATATGATAATGGTTGGTTGTAATTCGAGCATTCAGGCGGGATGAGCTTCTAATATTGCTAGCTAGAAGAATGACAACTCCAACTGCACCAACAAACAAGTGTTCTCGAATATATACATGGCGTAGACATCCCCACCAAGCCACCCTAAAATCGTACATGAATATTGAGCTATCCCGAAGCAGCCATGGGGATAGGCGTAGTAAATATATGAGGAATATACTCGTACAGTTATATATATAATCTGCTCGGCTTGCTTCAATAACCAACCAGGGGCAAAGCCTGCAAACACTTGCATAGGCTCTACAAGAACTTACAGCTAGCAACCAGCACCGCTGTCAGAGAACCCAATATATATGGTACCTAATTATTTAGCGTTAATGTATCCGTATGCTTACATAGAGGGATATATTGTATACGTATGGACTATCTGCAACAGGTTTGGAAAATTACAACATTCTACAACACAATGTGAGGAATATATGCGCACACAGCCCGCTCGATAGTTATCACTCACCCCGCAAAGGTCGAAGAGAGCGCACGTACCTGGTGAAGAGGGCTATCCCCGCATCCGCAATCATGTTGCATACGCCTTCAGCATTTATGTCATCCAATCTTGATATAACATAACTGGAAGCTCGAGGATCTGATAATATAAACCCGTCAGACCCACAAATATTTAATATTTTCCGTTTATTATTGAATTGGATTCCCTTTTAGTTTGTCAAAATTCAACCAGCGAAAATTAAAGTACTGATAAGGCCGGAATGAGATATGTACAATGACTTGCATTCTAAAAATTGATTTGTTGCTCTTCTTCCTCATCATCATTCTTACTATTGTTAATGGTCTCCCGATTTCAAAATATGCTTCGACCCCAAGTGGAATCACCACTGTGAAGGGCAGGGCCCTGCACCCTCGACATGTAGTACCTATCAGTGGCATTTCCATTGATAACCACTTAGAGCGCCGGGGGTTCTTCAAGGTTCCTAAAGTAGCCAAAGAAATTTTTGGGCTTACAAGTCGGCCTTCAAGTCGGGGGGATGACTCCGGATCGGGCGGGGTATCAAGGAGGCCTCTTGGAAGATCCTCGACCGGCTTACCGGGCAAAACTAAAGATTCTCGTCCCGTTCTAAAACCAGGACATAAATCATCTCCGAGCATTTTCCAGAGCCTTTCAGACATCTCATCGAAGGTATCTCCTAACACAATCGGTCAGAAAATACCAGTGGAAGGATCGAACGGCATCACCCCTGTCCCTTGGTCAGATAAACCCCAGCCGCTACCCGGCCCCCCACGCTTCGAACCTGTACCACTGCCTACACGCGCCGATGATGGGAAGGTGAAATATATAAAGCCAAGGCCAGCGATGAGGCCCCATCTTAACCGTGGCATATTGGAACCTGATGGATTACGACCGCCATACCTGCACTTGTTCGAAACCCCTCGGATGGCAAATGATAGAGACGTTATGGTTAAACTTTTGAAGAACGACCCTAAATTTTTGGCTTGGCGAGAAGGAACTAGACACCTTTATTCGACGGAGCCTCCAAAAAGTGAATATCTCTCCATGAAAAGCGCGGGAGAGAAAGGAAAAGCTCGTGAGGTACTGCCAACTCCGGCGAAGGATGAGTCGCCAAAATCAACAAAGGAAAATGGCTCGCCGAAACCAGAAAAGGAAGACGAGTCGCCGGAATCAACAACGGAAGATGGCTCACCAAATTTAGTTGTCAATACTGATGATACTAAAGGGGACGGTGTGAGGGCCCCTTCTGATACAGACCGTTCTGGAGATCAGCCCGAAGTAGACCGAATTGCTGAAGCTACTTTACGATATCAATCCGAGTATTTCGTCGCTGAGGTGCTCCCAATGCACTCGAGATCCCCGACTGACCGTCAATATCAAGTGGTCGTTTCAGGATACCGGAACTGGCGAGCGCCGGAGGAGGTGTCCGCCAAAATGACCCTAGGATCCTTTCTTAAACTCAAAATAAATTATATACAAAGCTAGATGTATATTCGTGAGGTTTATATATAGTGGTAAAGTTGGTAGGTTCATATCTATGGCACTAGCTTAATTAGCTTTTCTCAAAGCAATATCATCTTGATTCTTCTAAATCCTTCTATTGACGGATAGATTATCGATAGCAACCGATTCAAAGACTAGGGTTTGTATGCTCGCAGTCTGTTCGGCTCCCTTACTCAAAGTTATTGATCGTTCCTAGTGAAAGAGAAGAGAAGCAACAAACGGTAGAAAAAAAAATAAAGGGAAAGAAAATAATGCATATTATCCCTCAAAACGCATACAAATATTCTCAACAAAAAAACAAACCCAATATAACGCCGTTAACCGTTCCTAAAATTTACCCGCGATAGCTACCAAAACTTAACTCTGCCGAATAATCCCACCCCTCCAGGGCTCTTGGTATATGGTTCGGCCTGCATCTCCCCACAGTCCTCCTTGCTAGGAATCTTTTTCGCGATCAATGGACTGCTAGGTAGAGGTTCGTCCATAATCTTAGCAGCATCATCTGGATGTGCGGTTCTCGAAATTTCCGTAGAAGGTAAATGGGCTAAAGTTCTAGTATTCGCGATAGCGGACGGTGTCAAGGATGCCGGGTTGGCAGGGGTGTAGAATGTAGGCGTAGGTGCTGAGGCGAGGGGAGATGAAGATTGTTGTTCGACCTTTGGAGGAGGAGGCGGGGGAGAAGGAGTTTGGGTATTGTTATTCTCGGTCTGACCTTCCGATGACATTTTAGCAGCGGCGGCGAGTTCTTGTTTCTGTTTCTGTTCAATTAGGAGAGGTTCAAAAAGCCATTTGCCTAAACGGTGTAGTTTTTAAAAATCATAGTTGTGTAACATTAGTTATAAATGCGCAGCTATATAAGTAATTGTAGGCGTCTGTGCGTCGCAAGTTCGGACGAAGTGTTGTTGTGATGTTCAACCTTAGCAGGTCAGAAAAAGGATAACATGGGCGCGACTTTGGGGGTTTGGTGAAGGATTCGCTATCCATGAATCCGATTTTTGTTGGGAACTTACCTCCAATAATACCAGCACTAGTAGCTACGAGAAGGCCAACCTTATTCCTCATTTTTTCCTATCCGAATTGCGGGGAAGTACGGCTGATTTTATACTCTCCTTCGTGGGGTAAGGGAGGGAAGCTGGAGAATTGGCTGTGGTCGCCCTTAACGATATCGCGATGCAAGAACCAATTGTAATTGGACGGGCCGCTTTTTTTTCTTTTGGTTGGTAAAAAATTTGAAATGGTAATGAGATACCGATATCGATATGCAAGCGAGAAACTTGCGAATCAGAGGAAATCAAGGTTTTTGGTCTTTAATTCGTTTTTTTTGGTGAGAAGCGTGTGGGGGAGGACTTTAACGGTTCAGCTAAACCGATCCTGGCCAAGGTACCAGCGAGAGCGCGAGGGCGATACGAGCTATGATGTATCTGTCGCCGTTTCTCACCAGATGCGATCTAGGTTTCCGACTGGGCGATCAAGATGTCGATTTTAAGGGGATTGATCGATTAGAAATCCGGGGAACGGATCGAGGGGGGAATAAATATGGGACCTCCAAAAAATATGATAAAAAAAAGGATTTCTTGCTTTTTGGTGGACCTTTCCGATATTTATACGTATCAAGGTTTTTCAAGAATACGGAATGATTCTTCTTTGGAGATAGGCAAAAGGGAAAAAAAGATTATGGTGGGACCCTGAAATCTCCGGGTCTTCTAATCTTTGCCCGTATCAGAGAAAGAGGAAGAAAATTAAATCGATATCCACTTTCTGCTCTCCTTCAATAGCAACTTCAAACATCTACCCGCCTATCAGTCGCAGCACGCATACGTTTGCATCAGATGGCAAAAAATTTTCGTTCTTGGCCAGTGAAAGAATTTGTGCAAGATGCATAGGATAAATACAAAAGAGGCTTGTCAACGTGTTCGAAAGAGAAAAAAAGGGCGCGGATTAACTCAAGGATTAGATGTGTCAAGAGATGACCGGGAAGCTTGAGATGCTAGGGACAGACAAAAAAAAAAAAAAAAAAAAAAAAAAAAAAGCTAGGGAAGCTAGACGGTTGGAAGTAAATGACCCTAGGTTCCGGAATACTAGGGCCACCAGACCTCAAAAATATTACAATTTGGTTGGACGACAAGAGATTATTTGGGGTGATGGGTATGCAGCGGATAGAGGAGAAAGTGGATAAGGCAATGAGCCTAATGCCGTACCCGCTCTGCTATTCCGAGGCGTTTACTCTTCAAGATGGATGTTTCAAATTTAAACCCTGGTAGACTGCTTCAAATCCGATAGCTAGCTCGGTCGAAGCCAGAGAAGTCGAGGAGGAATTTTTAAAAAGGGAGAAAGAGGAAAGAAAGAGAAACGAGATAAATCTACAAAGGTATGGTTTGGTTATCGTGGTTTTCTTTTTATACCTGCCGCCAGAACGATAAGGCCATCCTCAGCCTATCAACGGCTACCAGCTTCTTTGATCCTGCCTCAGCCGATATCACGTACCATTTCATATCTCAAGCACCTCATATCACGGATCTGACACGGCTTTGACACTTCAAGCTGGGTGCTTTACAAAATCAAAAAGGGTAAAAAGTGGAGTCATCCCAGATTAACAGAGATTACGACGATTCAGGCTTACGGATCTAGCCTCGTTCTTTTGCCCTCTTCCCTTTTTCCCTCTCTACCGCCAGGTACACGGTCACCTTGCAGCTGAAGGAGCAAAGCAAGTGCCCTTTGTCTCGCGAGCAATAGGATCAGAATGGTGTGCATCATTTCGTGAAAGTCTGATAGATAAGAGGAAAAAAAAAAAAAAAAAAAAAAACACCCAGATCCTAACAATCCGACACCGTTCCAGCAATTAGAGTGGATACCCCTCGAGTGGTACCGGCCGGTAGCCTCATGGCCCAAACTTTACTCATCTGCAAACGAGTACGCGAAACCGCAAGCAAAGCCTGATTCCGAAATTCGCAGACATATAAGGCAGCGGACATGCACATATCACATCCGTATAGAATTGTGGTTCTGGACACACCTTTCTCGTCTTTCTGTCTCCCCCGCCCGCGAAATAAGTAAAAATAAAATAAAAATAACAATATGATCAGTAACAAAAAGGCCGCGGGAAAAGGAATATAAAACAACCAGACGGAAAGCCATCACAGAAAAGCCACGCATCTCTCAAGTACATGCCTCATCGAGGTGCATGCAGCAACTTTTCGGCAGGTTGGAGAAGGGCATGAGACATATCGACGGAAATGTCACTGTAACACGAAAAAGGTGAGAAGGGACCTATGGGGAGCTGCAGAGGCTGAGCGGTCAAACCTGGCAGGGCTATTGGTGAAAAAGCGAGACGTTCACATTACGCGACCGAGAAAGAGGCAAGCGAAATAGATACGAGATTTCGACCGTTTGGCTTTTGCCCTTTTCTCTCTTTTGCTTTTGCTAGTCTCAGCGCTTTTGCTTTGCTTTTGCTTTTCGTTCTGCTTTGGATTTCTTTGTGCAACAGTTCTTTTGTTTGACATTTTTGGGGATTGGTTCTGAGCTGCTCCGCTCTGCCCTGGCCTGTTCATCGAGAAACCTTGTCTGACCAACGGGAATGGACTGGCTGGGGGTGTGCCCCCACATCTCATGCCCTGCCTGCCCGGCTGGAATGTCAAGAATGAATGCATATCTGTTTACATTTGCAGCACTGGTGGCTCCGCATGAGATCATCGACCGATAGGATAGACCAGGACCCAGCTTTTTTTTTTTCTATTTGCCAGCTCGTCTGGACTAATTGATTTTCAGGGTTTTTGGATTATCCGGTTTCTTCAAGCGTCATGTGGCCGAATGGATCAGCGGTGGAGGCTTTTTGCCATGCTTCTCAATATAACGGACGCTAGAAGGATAAGGCATGCGTACATGCATTCTAGTGCGGTGGCAGATTGGAGCCACTGCACGTGCTATACCTCAGAATGCATTTTATAGCGATAGTAAAGGTTATCTTCAAGAGGTGTACAACCAATGGTTGTTCAAGATGCGTATCGATACAAATACAGATTGCTCTTCGCTAACAACTTTGTCTATTACGTCGTCTCTGATACCTTGACAACCGCGACGCCTGAGGAAAAAAAAAAGATAACCCACGAATGCGAAGCTCTACCAACCCCTCGGGGTATATATATAAAATCAAATGTCGCTTAAAAAAACCAAAAAATGAAACTCTGTATAGAATAAATGAGTATCTTTCCTGCTACCGCCAGCCAAACCCCGTGCTGCTGCTGGCACCAAATCCCCTCCTCAATCCAATCGGCTCTTCTTTCACCTCGATTCCCTTGGCCCCGGCTAATCTGCTTGCACAACCATAATGCACCACCTGCCCATCCGGGAACACACTGATCACGCTCTTCCCCAATCTCTTATGGCAAACAGGACAAACTCTTTCTTCACCAATGATGACGGGTTTAGCCTTGGTATCCGCGTGCAACTCTTCCCATCTAAACGCTTCCGCTTTATACAGCTGTGCCATTATTCGGTTCATATTGACGCGGGAATTGGAGTGTCGTATCCGGCTCTCAAAATAATGCTCTAAATCTGCGACTTTGATAGATTGTGGGATAAGTTTAAGTGTTTCAAGTGGATCAACGCGGGCTCCGTGTCTGGATAAGAGGTCAAGGGCTGGTGGAATTTGGGGTTCATAGTTTGAGGGTGGCGAAAGGTAAAGTTGTAGTAGAATGGAGTAGACGGTTTCTATGGAAGTATCTGCAGGGTCTGACGATGGTGGCGACAGCGAATGAACGCGGTTACAGTAGCTGTTTTTGCCGTTAGCTAGGGTACAGAAAAGGAAAGCAAAGCGCTCAGTATCCTTACGCTTCAGCCTTATTGTAGTCTTGCATCTTAAAAACAAAGATTTCCAATGCTTGCCGATGCTCCCCAAGTCTGCTGAGGACGGAAGCTCTAATCTCGTAGAATACGGGGTCTAACCCTATGGACTTAGTGTGCGTGTCCCGAGCAAAAGGCTCCTCTGTTAACTCACCATCTTTTGGTAGCCATCTTATGATCTTCTCGGGCCAGTATTGATGACTTTCCTCAGTAAACTTTAGAAGCTTCTCCGCTAGTGCTTCGCGTTCCGCCGGACCAAGCTTCCAGCTCCACCCATCTTCTTCAGCACCATCTTTTTCGTCAGTTAGTATCTTTAAGTAGCCTTCGATAAGCCAATTATGGTAATCGGGAGAATCGTCCTTCCGCTCATGAATAAGGTGCTCTGCGTATTCTACCCCCAGCGCAACGTCTATTGACCTTAAAAAGTCAAGCACTTGGTGTCGGGGCAGTGACTCAGCCTGTGAAGTATCGTCCATGAATATCTGCATCCCTAGTTTGGAATCTTTATGCAGTACCCATGTTGAGTACTCGAAGATCAAGGGTAGCTGATCCGCATGCAGTTTTTGCAGATACGTAGCTGTGGGCTGAGGTCCATGAAGGTCTGGTTCTCGCTCATCGGGTTCTTCTCGATCGCCAAGACTAAGAAGCATTAGTTGTGGGAACTTAGCTAAAGAAAAGATGTAAGCTCTTACTTTTTGAGTAGAACGAGGGCCTCTTTATGCAACTTTTTATTTGCTAGGTAGTCTACTAGCTCTTTGAATCTCTCAGTTTGAACAAGCTTTTCATGCACAACCTCAGGATCGCAAAAGTTCTCAATTCTGACTAGCGACTTGACCAATCCAGTATTGGTAAGCATGTAGGATCGTAATAGCGTTGTATCAACTAGCTTCGCCATCTCGAGCAACTTTTCTAGCTGGTCTCTTATCGTCACTTCTTCGCCGTGGCGGGATGGTGGAAGGAGCGCTTCTAGTTCGCTGAAGTCGGCATCCGTAGCTTTTGATGCATCGTCACCAAAAGTTGGTACTTTTGGTCTCACTTTTTCACCTAGAGCATCAAGGTCCATATCTGGCTTGACAAATTTTAAAAGTTTCCGGTGCATCGCAACTAAGTACGAAGATAACTCTTGAACTGCCATTTTTAGAGCCTTGCCCTCTGAATAAGCGTGAGCATCCAGTCGAGAGTGATTTTCTAATATGGATATTTCTTACCTAAAACAATAGTTTCGGGGGTCGGTTGGACTGGTGGTGCTGGACTGGCTGGCGGTGCTGGAGCTTGTGTAACCGGAGCTGGAGCTTCTGTATCACCCTTACCGGATTTTCCCGACCGAATGGATACGTTATCCGCCGCAGCGGAAAATTTTAATCTCCCGCTGATACCAAAGTACCCAGACCGTGGTGTTGATGTGCCGTCCGGCGTTTGTGGGTGATCACCGTTCTCCTTTTGGGGAGTTTTTGGAGCCTCCTCCCCGGCTGACGAAGCCGCCGCTTCGGCGTTTCCGTTGACGTCCACGGTTGACTCTGCGGTTGGCTCAAATTCCGCGGAACCATTGGCATCCGCTTCGTCTCCATTATCGGCGGCGGCGGGTGCTTCTGGCTCCTCCTCTATTATAGGCTGACCGGAGAGTTCCCCTGCCACAATTGGGGGGAACAATCTGATAACTCTTGCGGGCGGCGCTGCTACTTCTGCGAACAGATCCATCGAAGCTCGATATTTACCCTGCGAAAACAGCTTCTCCGCTTTGAGCATTTGTATTTCTTTTATCTTATCTTCCTTCTCCTCGAATAAAGCTCGTTCGAGTTGGCTCAATAAGCTAATGGCCTCGTCATATTCGCCTTTTGCTGTAAGCTCCTTGACTTGCGTAGCATAGTCAACTAGTATCATTTTCCATATCTGGGTGGGCGATGCGAGGTAGAACTGCTTTCCAGCATGGGATAGGGCATGGTTATGCTGAGGCGTATGGAGCAAGGTGGCACCGGGAAGCGTTACTGACTGTAGTAAGTGCTGTGTATCTGGGTTTCGGATTTGAATGGTATTATGGGGATGCAGAGATACGAGGAATGGGTAGGAGTAGCCAAGTTGATCAGGAGGACTTCCCCAGTTGATCGTGGATTTATTCTGTATCGGCTCGCCTTTCGTTGAAATAAAGAGTGAGGTTGCTGCATTTAGAGTTAGCGTTAACCTATATCAAATGTCAGGAGGGTACTGCCTTACAGTCTCTGACTAACAGTAACTCATCCTCCCCTAGTCTTGTGGCTAATGGGCTCCTGCTTGACCATGAAAGGTATCCACCCGCACCTCCTCCGCTGCTTGTCATTGGAATATCCTCTACAACTTCTGTATTGACATCCACGATCGCAAAACTGCTCGAAAGACCAGCGCATAGTTTCCCTTCTGCTGCCCATGTTAAGCTCCGGGGCTGTGATGGCATGTTGATCTCGTTCGAGTCATGGAACTCCCCATCCTTCCAAAGGTACAGTAAAAGTTTCCGCCTAACCACCACCGCAAGTCTTGATACCACCGACGGAACCCCAGCAATATCCCTTTCCACTCCACTCGCCAACGCGAATAATGTAGCGCCCTTCGTTTTCGGAAGGGTTTCCATCTTCTCGTATGTGCTCATGTCGTAGGTGGAGACATAGCTATCCGCGAGTATTACTATAATGGCAGATTCCTTGATGCATCCCATCTGGTTTATCGGCCGTTTGGTAAAGTTCTCGACTTCGCGAAGGCATTCAATATCGATTGGGTCGGTTGGTGACGCCGGATTAGAGACTCGATAGATGCGAAGGGTGCCATTGTTCAAGCCGACCAACAATTTGTCGCCTAAGCCAACCTTGAGGTTAGTAAAGAGAGAGTTATTCCTAATACGCTGCTAAGCTATAGAAAGCTGTAAGTTGGCTCGTACCGTAAGCTAGAATACACTCTTGACGCGACTTATCCTTCGGTCCTAGCTCCTTGACGGAGCGTGCGTGAAAGGCGGTGAGCATCGCTCGTAGTGCCTGAATGGGTACACCGTTATATCCGGGGGTTTCCTATCGAAGGTCCATTTATCGCGACATTAAATATGGTCTTTCGAGGGACGCCAGAGGCTTGTTTGGTGCTGCTAGAGTGACTTGAGATTTTGAATGGCTCTGATGATGCGGGTTGATATCATAAGGAATCGAGTGAGTTGTTGGGGTGGAGAACTTGGGGAACGCCAAAACAGCCGAACTGCCACAATGGAATGGCTGACGAAACATCGAATGCATCACGGGGTTCGCGGGCCATTCAAGCCCGCGTGACTGCAGTATTACAACGAGTAGAGCGTTCAAGTTATTTTTTTAGGATACATTTCATGCTTGCGTACAAAAACTAAAGGCGATTCTATATATACAGGGCATGCAGCTCGAGTAGTCGGGGCTTGATGTTGGATACAGGAAGCTTATAACTGTGCCTCAGCTGGCTGCTATCTCTAAGACGAGCCTAGTGCATCCTTCACCTGGAATCTTTGAAAAATGTCATCACCAAGAGCACGATCACCAGAATTCACTTTACCGATGCCAGGCTCTCCTGCCTCTTCGTGGGCGGTCTATAAATCCCGTTTCTCTTCCTTTTTAAAACACATTCGAGGCAAATTCGCGGATGCCAATCCTCGAGTTTGTGCTGCGTTCTGGCTATTCGGTTTGTTCCTTCACAAGATCCCGGGGCGCGGTAATTGGCAAAGAATATCATTATTCTAACACCAAACCTTGTAGGACTTATTAACAATGTTCTTTACGTTATTATACTTTCTGCTGCGCTAGACCTCGTCGGTCCGACCGTTCCAAAGGGAATAGTCCTACTCTTCGATATTATGCCAGCCTTCATTACGAAATTAACAGCTCCATACTTCATTCACCTTATTCCGTATTGGGTTCGGATAGTAGCCTTCTTTTCGCTATCAACTTGCGGGATGGTAGTTATCGCATTCGGGGACTCCATACCATGGCGAATGTTTGGAATTGCGATATCGTCACTCTCTTCGGGCGCTGGTGAGATGACATTCGTTTCAATGACGCACTTTTACGACCAATTCGCTTTGGCAATGTGGAGCAGCGGAACTGGGGGAGCTGGTATTGTTGGTGGGACGCTATATCTAGCGTTATCGACATGGTTCGGGCTCAGCACTCAAACTAGTCTAATGGTTACGAGCTTCCTGCCAATCCTCATGCTGGTATCATATTTTGGAGTCCTACCGCGAGATACTCTTCCGGAAAGCGAGCGAGAGATTCGAAGGGGTGCATATTCCAGGGTAGACGACGAAGATGAAGAAGAGCAAGGTTTGATGGAGGATAACGAGATTATGAATGGTTCCGTCCATTCATCGGGTAGCGCAACCTTTTCGGTGATAAAATCCGATTCAGGTATAGGAGCTAGCTTGAGATCCTTCAGAGCGAAACTTAAGAAAGCAAAGGGATTGTTTTTCCCTTATATTCTGCCTCTACTAATGGTGTACATCTCGGAGTACACGATCAACATCGGAGTTGCCCCAACACTCCTATATCCTTTGGAGGAGATGCCTTTCAAGAACTACAGAGATGCCTATCCCACCTACAATACCATATATCAGGTTGGCGTATTTATCTCGAGAAGTAGCACCCCGTTTATCCGGGTTAGACACTTATATCCGCCAAGCATCCTCCAATTCATAAACTTGGCGGTATTGACGGCGCATGCCATGGGGAATTTCATACCGAGCATCTGGATAATATTCCTGATAATATTTTGGGAAGGCATCCTTGGTGGCCTTGTTTATGTGGTAAGTTTGTGCACGCGCATGGCACTGTCTTGAGAGTTTGCTTTGAGTAGCTAACCGCAATCTAGAACACTTTTGCGGAGATCACGGATAACGTGCCGCATGAGGACCGCGAATTTAGCCTTGCGGCAACGACGGTTAGTGACTCTGGGGGTATTTGCATTGCTGGATTCATTAGCTTGGTCCTTGAGACACGGCTGTGTGCGTATCAGGTTGCTCGAGGACGGGAATACTGCAGGATGAAATGAGTAGTTTGCATTATTTTGTGCATGTGCATTCCTTTGAGATTGTATATATATTATTGGTTATATATACCAACGCGGACAGCAAAGGGGGCAGTTTAGATCTGGCCTCGCGCGACAATCTATATACTAAATAGAATCCTAAGTTTCTATTTATATTTATATTTTTTGAGATGCTGTAACTTACCTCTAGATCTTGGATTTCTCCAAAATTCGGAATGTGTCCATCAAGCCAGTAAACGATGAGGCCCTCCGTAGTCGAGTGGACGCAACCCTCTGGGACCCCCAGGCGAAGAAGTGTGGGCCAAAGCGGTGAGTGGTTTCGCTGTTCTGGCCAACCCCACGCCGCATGGCCCTCAGCCTTTTTAATCTCGGATCCGTCCTGCTGGATGCCGAATACCAGGATGCATGCCTTAAAACAAGCAAAACTTGGGGACGCCTGCCCTCTAATTGGAGGGAAGCTGCTAGCGTGTACTTGGCAATAAGGGAAACCACACAGGTCCCATACGAAAGCTTCCTTTGTTTGCTAGGCCACTCACTCCGCAGATTAAAAGTTACTTTTAGAGTTGATTTTATCAAGATGGAACCAGTTGTAGGACCTGGTGGTTTCTGGGACGACCAATATATACCTGTGGGGTCTGCTACTGCTTGAGATAACACTTTACGCGTAGCTGATTGTTGGGGCCTGAGATGAGTAGGCGTGTTGTAAAAATTGTGTACCGTGTTGACCGTGATATAAGTGTAGAATAGTAATGTTGATTCTATCACGCTCTCCCTATCATGCCACAGCATCATCACCACTCCACATTGAGAAACTCATTCCTTCATCAGATTTAAAACGATCGGTCCATTCCCTCGATTTCATTGAACCCCAGTATTTAAATTCATCTTCTGTCCTGGTTGCCACATTTTCTATAAAATCATATCAATCACAAGCTCCAACCAAGCTCTGTCCAACCTTACTACAGCGTGCAACACAATTCTCTGCATCACTTGCAATCTAGTTAGGCTGTTGCATTGAAGGCACAGCTGCAATCCTGTCCTTTCCAAGAAGAGTTTAATACCTCCCGAATATTTCTATCCTATTATCGTACTACTGTGATAGTTTAGGTAAAAGTGGTGTCAAGCCAGTTTTGCAGCTGCATGGCGCGCTAACACATCTTTGTTCGAACTAGCACATCTTTATCGAAATTGGCAACACGAGGTTTGGACGCCCTATCACGAGGGAGCCGCAAGATGGCATCGAGCCGAAAACGCCGTCTAACCTCTACTAGAGGTAGCCAGGGTCCAAGTCCTTCTCAAAGGCTCCGGCTTGAAGGTGATGGAATGGATGTTGATAAGAATGACACCTTCCAGTTACCACAATCTCAGCCTATGGCCTCGTTGACACCCCTTTCATCTAGAAAGGCCGGTAGCGTTAGAGGAGCTAGACAAATTAGCCAAGGTGGAAACCCCGAACAGCCAAATCCTGACGAAGACGCTAGGCGGGACGCTTCTTTTCTCCAGTATATCGTGGACAATGTGTTCCTACCACCCAAGCTTCCTGACAAAGCTCTGGATAAGCTTGAACAGAAGGAGTCGGACCACTACCTCCTGAGGATTCTAGTACAATCTTGCGAAGAGTTTGGAAGAAGCCTGGAAGAGGAGGACGCGAGATGGTGGAGGCGTATTGAGAAAAACTTAAAGGTTCTAGAAGAGCTCTACAAAGTGGAATACGAAAATCCTTGGATTTCGGCTGATAAACTAAGTCGAATATTACTGGAAATGAGGCAAGGAGGTATGAAATAACTTTCCTATAGCTCTACGTTTCAGAAACATCGATCAATCGATGACTGAGAATTTCTTGGTGCTAATTAATGGTATTATAGACTTCCTCACACTTTACATTCGCTGTCAAAATGCAGGATTAATTATTCGACATGAACAAGAAGAAGCTATTTTCGAATCTTTCGAAGCATCGCCTCTAGCCGATACTGTTGCAATGTGCCACTCACGTCTCAAATGCTCCTTTCCGGGCCCCCGAACTAAAGTCAGTCTTAATAAGCTCAGAGACCCTAGGTTTGTCAAGCAGCTTTCGGAGTTCCTAGCAGCAATGGATGCTAGCCCTCAGGAAACAGCAGAAGACAAATCGGGAATCTCAGTCAACGACATTAGTTCCACGAATCCAATGTTTATAACCCACCTCCTTACTGGGATCATACGGGGCATAAGCGGTCGGAAGCACCATAGAGAAACACAGATTTGCAAGCGGGTCGCCGATGCTGTCATGGGGAGCGACGGGTCTGTCTGGCGACGGTCTCCCCTTTGGCTTGTTGTTCGAGTCGGCCTCCAGACCACTCTGAAACTTCAACCGGGCAATATCAGTTGGTACAAAGTCTTTTTGGGATACTTCATGACGAAGGTGACTCTGAAGGCTCTGCGCGAGGGGCTGATCTCCCAGGATTACCTATATATCATGGGCGCAAAGATATCAAGAAGAATGCGCAAACTCACTGGTCCCCTACCTCCTTTTTTCAAGTCTACCGTCGCGTCAGCGTTGGAGGATCTCTCGCGTTCTCTAAAGAATCGTTGGGATACGTTTTGCCAGCTCTATTCAAAAGAAATTTCATGGAATCCAGAGGATTTAGATGTCCCTGGGGACAGACGGCTTAAACTCAGCAGTAGTGCACTACATATTGCAGCAGTCAAAGCAGGACGGACAAACTTGACTGAGGCGGAACTCTCCCAAGGAAGCTTCGAGCCAGGCAGCTTTCTTCGACTGCTAGATCCCGTTTCACTAGGTTTTGACCTCAAAAAGGTGCCCAAAAAGGACCTAACAGTCCTGCTAATGGACATCGAAACCTGGGTAGACTTTCATCTCGGACAGTACATAGACGACAACCTCGAAGAGAAGGCCGCCGTTATTCGCCTTGGAAAATTGTTTGACAAGTACTTTAGGATTGCTATAGATGAGTATCAAGGCAACCCCGAAAATTTATCAATAGCATTCCTCACTGGGTATGATATATGGATGGGTATTGATAAAATCACAATTAGTTGCACGCCCCTCCTAGGCGAATACCAACCCGAGATCAAGCACAATGATCTAGACAATCTCATCCTTCCAACGCATCGGCAGATGCAGAGGTTGGAAAAGGTTCAAACCTACATCATGAACAGGATCGGGAATGCGAAAGTCACAAAGCGTCTCTTGTTCAAGGATAGGTTTGGTGAAGATTCATTTCAGTGTAGATATGTAGATAACTCGCCATACCACCAAGATTTGTTTGACTCGGTCATGGAAGCAGCGGCTGCAGCACGTGCCGCAACCCAGCAGTCTCTAAGAATCGTCAACCAGGCATATCTCACATTGATCAAGGAGGCTGCCCAAATGGAGCACGATCTCACTGCTACTGGGAGGTGCAAGCGTGGCAAAAAGGGGTGTTTGCGGTGTGCCAAAGAAAACGAGGCTAAACTGCTCACTGTAGGCAGACATGAATGGTAAGCTAAGTCCAAACCCGCGGGGCGTCCTTGGGTCTCTGATGTGGCGCCTTTTTTTTTTATTACCGGTATCACAACTAACGTTTTGGTTAGGCCGCTCCCAGAAAATGATGAGTTCACGAGGAAAGCCGTTATCTTTGAGCTTGATTGCCCAAAGCATTTTGCTGTGTGGAGGGATATTACATTCAAGATGATAGTCAACACCTCTGCGATCCTCCAGTTTACCGAGACGTATCCGGAAACCCATGCGGCGGAGAAGATGAACACTTATATCGGGCTCCGAGAATTCTACAAAAATGACAGAAAGTCCGGGATCATTCTCGCCTCCACGAAGAGAGCTGCTGGAAAAGCTGGTGGTCTAAGAATCCCACTTCCAGCACCACTTGACGAGGTCATTTGCTCCCACCGGCTTAACCACCAATATTACTACGATGACACGGACGGTGGCTACTGGGTACAAGACTTCTTTAAGCTAAGAGGCACTTGGAACAGAAAAATGTTTTCATACAAGATACCCAAGGATAGCCCCTACAGGCCGCTTCAATTCGCTCTCAGGAGGACAGATCATTCCAGCAACGACGTATTAGCGATGCAATGGAGATGTCCCCCAAAGCTATCGTTGCACGAGTTTTATGAGTATGGTACTCTGCGGTAAGCGCTCCATGCCCGCGTTGAGCATATAGAAATTAGTCTAATCGTGATGAAGGGCTGGTGCAAGTCTCCAATGGCTCAATATAGCAAAGCAATTGAAAGGGAGGGCCTTGGATTTTAATCGAGAGGAAGTGAGCTATCTATTTCTCCAAGCAGCCTGGGAATGCGGTCAAGCTGTCCGGGGTACAAGGGAAATGTTCTTGAGAGTAACCCATAGACTTTTCAACAAGACTAGCTTCATCATACAGCTGTTAGACGTCTTAGACTCTGTTGCTGAATCAATCCGGGCGAACTGGTTAGAGATGGTAACGGCAGCAACTTTGGTCGCGCTAACATGTCGCTGTCTAGCCCTTGCCAAACTAGACCAAAGGGCGGTTGTACAACAAGCGATGGACCTAGTGTTTAAACTAAGGGGCATCTTATATGGCTGGATTGAAGACTTGCGGGCTAAGATCAAGATGGAAGAGGATCAGAAAGCCCTGGCTGAGAAATTGGACTATCTTATGCATTGCGCAGGAGTATGTAGGATGACCTACGAGATACCGGAGGCCCATGCCAACACCCTCTTTAATGGCCTCCGCCCCAATGCCGACCCTTCGCAAATCGAATATGATCCAAAGCACCTCGCCATATTTCTCGAGACAGGGGCGATAATCAGAGACAATCTACCCCCCAGGCGCGATTACGTCCCTGAATATTTTCGGCTTGTTATCGACCGTTCAAATCGCTTATCCCATCGATGGGAAATTCGCGCCAGGGCAATGATTCTTCAGGACCCACGTGGTATAGATCTTGCTGTTGAAAAACAGTGGCAACCCCATATCCGGGAAGGAGATTGGACTGCAGCAGACTCACCAAATCAACACTGGCTGAGAGCCAATATACGCCCTTTAGTAGGTGGCAATCTGGTTCAGATCAGTTTGAATTTGCTCGACGGCCAAATTCTTATCAACAGAATTCCGTTCGGGCGCCTTCCCCTCGAATATGTAACACACCCGACATACGAACGTATCTTCGGAGGAAATATTTTAAGCGTTGGATCATCCTCCTTGCTAGGGATGCAATTTCAGACCCGATTTCCTATTGGCGGCCATCATGTCCACTTAGGGTTAAAAGACGGAGAACTCATTGTTCGAAGTGAAAGGGACAGCAAAGTTTATGAACTCATACCCCACAACTTGTTGCTTGGTGATTTTTGCGAGCCATTAGTCGAGAAGTATATACACTGGATGGAGCTAGGCGCCATGAGCATCCAATTCCGAACAAAGGATGACAAATGGAATACAGACTCATATGAGTGGAAGTTATCATGGTCGACCGGAGAGCCCCTGTTGTCTCATGCTAGCGATCCTAATATCCATGCAGTTGATATTGGGAGTTTGACTGGTAACCGAGTCTGCGACATTTTTGGTGCTCTCGAGGCGAAGGATCGAATCTTGGTTACAACTAAGACTTCTCCCGGGCAAGATGGGACGAGTATCGAAGTCGAACTTGAAAAGTTAAACCTCAAATTCGTAAGCAAGGGTAGCGCATTTTGGAGCCACAATTTTCCTGGTTTCATAGTTGATGAGGATCAGAATCTTGGCTGTTTTCATGGGCTCGTCAACAAGCTCCTCCTTTGCAAAGGGGAAGAAAGAATGGCCATAATACCATTCGGCGATATTGTTATTGAGAGGGTTGATGGACGTACCTTTGCAAAGGTGCAGACAGTTACCCATTATCAGACATACACCATCGACAAGAGACTTGGGCGATTGGTTGGGGACGGCTCCATTACCAGCCGCCTAACTCAGGTTTATTTACATGCAGTTTCTTCATCTCCCGCTTGTCAGATTGACGCACTCACTGGAAGAACAGGTACTGAGGAGGCGGCAAGTTTATTATTTTCCGGCGCAGTAAAATCGTTCCAGGAGCTTAGCCCTGCAGATATCAAGCTTCTACATCTCATTGCCAAGCTTACTCCCCACCGTTCTCTAGGAGCCCCATCTAAGAGGTCAAATATCTCAAAGGGGCGGATAGAGCGTGTAATATGGAACGACGAGCTCTCATTCAACTTGCAGCGAGACGTTTTCCGCGCGGGCAGTCAGCAAATTGTGGGGTACTGGCTCAAGCTGAAATGGTTTGTCTCCGACCGACATGATGTTGAGTATGATCTTGCCGACGCTGAGGAGCAGGATGAGACCGATGCCGCAATTGAAGAGGGTATTCAAGACAAGAACTTGGAGGAAGGGGTTAACAGAGGGAACGAATTGATCCTTCGTAGAGCCGCCTTTCGAAATGAGATGTTCTACGCCTTTTTAAAGGATACCTGGAAAGAAGATCACCCACCATATGTAGATCCAGCCGAGGGAGAGAATTCAAGCACCAACCAGAAAAGACCAAACCAAATCGAGGATCTGTCCTATACCGGTGGGTTCACAAGAAGGGCAGCGGCCTCTGGCCTCGCAAGTAGGGTGAGCTAACTTGATTTTTTAGGTCGGGATATGACTATCGAGGAAGAACAAGGAAAGGAACCAGAAGTTTGCCTTTTAGCCCGCCTACTGGCCGAGTGGACGACAGGTATGGCATCAGCCAATATATGGGGAATTCTCAAAGAGTTCAAAACCTCTGGGGTCAGAGGTGTCAGTCGGAATGCAAGACTCCGGGTAGATGACTGGTTGCTGAAAAGGTCTACCGGGGAGATCTGGTGTTCACTCTTTAATATTTGCAGGAGCTCGAATAGAAGCGACGATATTTATAGGTTAATATTTAGCCTTTGTACTCTGGCTTTCCGGCCTGGTGTCGACCCGAGTCTTGTGCACACGTTGGTGGCTGCTGCCGTTATACCCCAATTCAAAGGAGACGAATTCAAATTGCCTAATGGGCATTTCGACATCCGTGTGGGTTACGAGCCGACCGAGCGGGATCTCAAGGATATAATAACCCGCTATATTATCGATTTTAATGTGTCTCATATTGCCTCACTTCCTCGCCAAGGAAATGAGACAGACGCTATCGCACTCGATAGGAGGCAGACAAGATATCGCAATGAGCTTCCCGTGCAACGGATGAGCCTGTTTCGATACTACGCAGAGCAGTGGCCAACAGAAACGCCTACACTACCCAATTCTCAAAGTTACCGTCTCATTAAAGTTGAGGCTGTCCACGAGCGAATTGTGGAGTATTTTGAAAAGTTATTTCGCATTCACAGATTAAAGATTGTTATCGATCGTATCCAGCGGGTTCTGGATAGAATCCAATCCCCTAGACGCAATACAAGTAGGTACACCTTTACGCCATTTAGGGGAACCACTGTCCGCTCCCTTGATGCCGTCACGCTGCCACAGATCCTTCGTGGGTCTAACCCACCGGAGCTGAGTGTTCTCCGGGCCAGGACTGAACCATTGTCCAAGCATCAGTTGCGGAGAAATGTAGAAGTCGGGCAGCAGACCATGCATCTCCAGCAACTCAAGGGTCTGGCAGAAAGCATCTCCGCATCTCGCAGCAGCAAGTTCCAAAAATTATATGCCGGTGATCTTAGAGAGAGCATCGAGTCCTTAATTAGAAATAACTATCCGGGGAGTACCGGTCCGGATGCTTTCCCTATTAGTATCGAGTTTATGGAAGGCCATGTAGCCAGCTGGCGCAATGATATTGCCCGCATAGAATCTATACTTCTATCTTGGCTTGTCCCTACTAACATCGAGGATGACTTCGAGGCTGTCATAATGTACCGAGGTGGAATGTGGCCGAAGATAACACGATATCTTGTTTTAAAGCAATTATCCTACCATGAGGAGAAGCCACCTCAGGAATGGAAGAGATTAATCGTGCACTACGGCACGGTTCTATGTGAGGCCCAAAGAGCGGAGCGGCTTTTAGAATTTCTTCGGCGAGGCGATACTCTAGGGTTCTGGGATGCCCTCTCGGCAACTGGAGAAAGGAATTGGGACCCAATGGAAAGGCCGGACTGGCTATTGCTGGAACTCGAGAACAATTTCTGCATGAGAGATGTAAGCTCTATAGCCGAAAATTTCTTAAGTAATGAGTAGAATATAGTGTTTAGCTAATACTAATGTGCGTGGGACAGGTCCAGGCAGAGATTGCAGCGGAGATGATAAATCCAAGGTCACAGAAATCATCCGTCATGCAAATGAACATGGGTGAAGGGAAATCATCTGTGATTATTCCCGCTGTAGCAGCCACCTTAGCTGACGGGGAAAGACTAGTTCGAGTGGTGGTCCTGAAGCCACTCGCCAGGGAGATGTTTAATCTCCTTCGTGCTAAGCTAGGCGGCCTGTGTAATCGACGCATATTCTTTCTACCGCTCCACAGAGGGCTGAAGTTAACCAACACGGAAGCTAATGTCATTAGTGACATCTACCGAGAGGTCAGTTTTTCCAAGAATACCGTTACTAATGCACAAATACTGACAGCCAATAGTGTAAAGATGAAGGCGGCATTCTCTTGGTTCAGAATGAGCACATGCTTTCCTTCAAGCTCCTTGGTCTAGAAAGAATTTGCATGGAGGAGGACAAACGTGACGCTAACGGAGAGCCACCAATCGGGAATCTGCTCTACAATATCCAACAGTGGTTGGATATGAAC
>LDUD01000001.1:160155-170333 GCA_012184295.1 Dactylella cylindrospora
AAGTGGTGAGTAGTAAGACCTCAAACATGGTGATAGTAGCTAATGATTCGCTATAGATGAGATTTTACGTGTCAACCATACCCTCATTTACACCGTCGGTAGCCAAGGCCCTATAGACAATCAACCTCATCGGTGGATTTATCTTTTGAAGGTATTTGACGTTTTAAAGGCCCAGCTCCCCGGGATCCAGGCAAGGTTCCCGCGAGGAGTTGAGGTTTCGTATAAAGATGGGGATAGCTTCCCATCTCTTAGAATCCTCCAAACTCAAGCAGGAGATGCACTCTTACGAAGTACGGCCTCCGAGCTAGTTTATGGGGATACTGGAGACTGTCAGTGGTTTTCCTCTGTTGCACAAGAAAAGAGGAAAATTATCCAAAAGTTCATCACTGAGAAGGCGTTCTCACTTGAAGACGCTGCAGAACTACGGAATATGCTCCGTGGTGGTGATATGTGGAGCGCAGCACTGCTCTTCCGGGGATTGATAGCCTTCGGGATTCTGAGATTTGTTCTCCAGGAGAAACGTTGGAGAGTCGACTATGGCGCAGATTTTTCGAGGACTCATTTGGCAGTACCTTATAAAGCGAAGGACACGCCCAGCAATGCTAGTGACTTCGCTCATCCCGAAGTATTACTTTCTCTGACAGCCCTGTCATGGTACAACTATGGCCTTGACGGGGATGATATCAAGTATTGTTTGAACGCCGTACTCGAGACAGAGAGTCCCGAGGACGAATATCAAAAGTGGATTCGAAACCATCCGGATATCCCAACACATCTTAGAACTCTAAAAGGTGAAGTCCAGCCTGTCATCAAAGTAGAATCGGCAAGTATATACTAATATAGATTTAGGAATAAATGTTCAAAACACCGACGACTTCAACAGTCAGATACTTCCTATCTGCAAGTACAATAAGGCAGTCATTGACTTCTACCTCGAACAAGTGGTCTTTCCGAAGTTCGCCAAACAGTTTCCTTTCAAACTCATAAGCTCGGGTTGGGATATCGTCGATGTGGGCAAAAAACAATTAGTTTCTGGGTTCTCGGGTACGAATGATAACAAGTATTTACTCCCGCTGTCAATAGAGCAACAGGATCTTGACGCCCACAAGCATACAAATGCCCTTGTTCTGAACTACCTGCTTGGGAAAGAAAACAACAACTTCATTAAAGCGTTCAAGCCACGGACAAGAGAGAAGATGAACGTAGAAGAGTTACTCGAAACAATAGTGGCACAAAACCCACCGATTTCGGTGCTTCTCGACGTCGGCGCTCAGGTTCTCGAGTTAAAAAATAAAGATGTTGCTGAACTTTGGCTCTCCAAAACAGTGCCTGACACATATAAAGCAGCAATATACTTTAACGACAAAGACGAGCTTTGTGTAGTTGACCGAGAGGGACGATCGGAACTCCTGATGACATCTAGCTTTGCCAAGCAATTGGGCAACTGCCTAAGTTACCTTGATGATGCGCACACCCGCGGCACCGACATTCAGTTCCCGGTTGGAAGTCGCGCTTTGGTCACTCTCGGGCCACGAACGACCAAAGACCGTCTAATTCAAGGGGCTATGAGGATGAGAAAGCTTGGAAAGGGTCACTCAATCGTCTTTTGTGCCCCTTCCGATGTGGAATCTCATATTCTCTCGTTATCTAAGGGAAAGACGAAGGTAGACAATGTGGATGTTCTCAGGTGGGCTCTTCGAGAGACTTGCCAGCAGACGAAAAGAAACGCCGAGCTTTGGGCTGCGCAAGGCGTAAACTACTCGAGAAGGAAAGCGGCGCAGTTGGAATACCACGATAAAGGAGACTGGAAGCTACTTCGAACTAAGCTCTTCGAACCTGAGTGTCTATCGTTAGAAGCTCTTTACGATATCAAAGATAACCCAAAGCCGTCACAAGTACATCGACTTGCCCAGCTGAATTTACGGGACAACTCGATTCTAGCACAGGTTGCTAACCGTTGCAAACTCTTTAATATCGAGGTTAATCAAGATGAAGGGCTGGAGCTGGATGAAGAGCAAGAGAGAGAAGTCGAACAAGAATTCGAAGTCGAACGGCAGGTCTATCGGCCTCCCGAAGCAGTTGCTCTCCCCCATGATCTCGACAAGGATATATCGAAATTCGTCCGAACAGGTATATTATCGAAGAAATCTAACGCCGTCGAACAAGCCATATCTTCACTAGTTTCAACATCCATCCAGAAGCTCGTACGTCCAGGGTCATGGAGTACTCGACTTCTTGTTACCAAAGACTTCGTGCGAACTGTCAGGGTTCAACACCAACTAGAAAGCGGTCGACAGATTAACTACCAGGATGATTTCATTCGACCGGTTTCCTTCATTCTAAGCAAAAAGACGGGCGTGCGCACAAACACTTTTTTCGTTATAATTAGCCCATTTGAGGCTAACAAACTCATTGACGACATTAGAAAGTCGAAGTTTGTTCATCTTCATATTTATATGCCGAAGGTAACAAAGTCAATGAATTCATTTGAGGACTTGAAGTGGATGAATATTGGCACTGTATACCCCCGTTCCTGGAAACTCCCCGCTGCTCTGATGGATCAACTCAACCTCTTTGCCGGGCAAATGTACTTCCGCCATCGTACTGCTTATCTCCGAACTGCCGAGTGGCTGAGCCTCAGAACAGACCAATGTGATCCGAATATCCAGTGGCATGAAGACGGCTTTGTCCCACCCGATCAGAGGCGGTTGAGGGACGGAACAGCGTTCAAGAGCACTTTCAAAGGATCACCAGTTCCGTGCATTCAGGGCCTTGCGGCGATGCGAAGAAAGGGTCATCGATACGAACCGACTCATATTGGACAAATGCTACACGGCAAACTCCTCTGCGAGGATGACTTTGATACGGTAGACTCGGAACTAGAAATGATTTTTGACGAGGACGACCAAGTCAGCGCTGATGAATCGGACAGCGCCGATCACATCAAGGAGGAAATTGCCCAACCTGACGGACTGCTAGCTGGGAGTCAACAATCCGCTGAGGGACAGGGCGGCGGCCGAGAGGACGGTGATCAACAGGGGAGCGGCCAAGATTCCGATGACAGCGATATCCCGATTAAACGGGATCCTGCCGACGATAGCGACTCTGACAACAATTATCGCTCAATTGACCGTGAGTCTTCGCCAGTTAATCCCAGCTATGATGAGTCTAGAGTGGTCACTCTCAGAGCTCCGGTAGAGTCTGATTATGACGAAGAGATGGAAGCCGAATGGTAGATTGATATGATGTGTTCTATTGTAATCAATATTCTTATTACGCTGGAAGGATTAAAGATTATGAATGGCGTCTAAAAGCACATTGAGATTTGTTGGATATATTGCTTAGAGGTGTCGGAGAAGAAAGGTATCTATTAGGCAGGAAATGACTGCTTTTTATTGTTAATAGTTTATGAAAGCATGAAATAGTATTCTTCAATCAACTCTTACACAGGGTCCCTTAGTAATACTGTTTAACCATTTTTTGTTGCCTTGTTGCATTCTGAACATACCTACGCACCGCCACGAAATAACACTAGCCACACAAATTCATTGTAATAAGCATTTTAACAGTAAATTTAAGAAAAACTATCCAAAAAATTCTTAGAACAATAATTTCGAGCTATTCGAAAATCATGAAATGCATTTATTCCCATATACCTAAGGCCTTTGTGGTGAAAAATAACATTTTCCGAGTTTTCGGGGAGTGCAGCGCCTTCGACAACTCGGCCAAATTTTTCAGCCACAGTGCTGTATGATTGGCTGGCCGGCTTCGTTGATAGCTTGGAGGGGCATGGCGCGAGATTTCGACAGGACTAAAGGCACTTGATACTCCGGAGAAATTTTCACCAGAAGAATATTGTATCTTACAGTTTCCGCATTTGCCATCCGAGGTTTATTTTATAAGGGTATCATATATCTGTTTAGGAAAAACTATGCAAGTATTATTGTACAGGAACTTTTTGTGTATAAAAACGGCCGGCCTCTCTGGGCATACGAGACATAACGAGCTTCTTCGAGCTGAAATCTTCTTCCAGCCACGATGCCCTAGGCTTTATATTCTAGGATAGAGGCCGAGAATGCAGTCCGAGGCGGGGTTGCGGGGCTAATATAAGACCAACGAGCATCCCATCTTAATCAAAGGACTCGTCGTCTGCCCTTCTCTTCGGTGAGGTCACCATTCCTTTGAAGTTAAGAATACTTGGGTGACTGCAGAAAACTTTCTACAGCCTGCATCCCTCCCCAGCCAACCCCACGGAATCCATAACCCCCAAACCCTAGTCCACCTCACCTCCCCTTCTTCTTCCCCCCCTTTTCTTTCTTTCTCCTCTCCTTCTCCTCCCTCTCCTCCCTCTTACTCCTCTCAACCTCTTCCTCCAGCCTCTTCGTCTCCTCATCCATCTCCTCCTCCATCTCTCCATCCTTCTCCATCTCCTCGGCCGCCTTCAACGCTCCCGCGTTGGCCGTCCCTCCCGCCGCTTTCTCTTCTTCCATTCGAGCGGTTAGGAAGGTATTTAGATCGGATTGCAGCTCCGAAACGAGGGAACGGAGGTGGTTTAGGTGGTGGGTTTTTGAGGTTGCGGAGGGGGTGGTATGGAGTGGTGATGGTGGGGTGTGGGAGGTTGAGGTTGATGTGGCAGTGGGAGGAGGTGGGAGGGATTTGGAGATCGCGTAAGGGGTGGCGGGAGGGTGGGAGGATGGGTGAGTGTAGGTTGCTATGAGGGTTGGCGGGTGGATTGAAGATGCCATTGTAGTCGGCTTTGGAGGGGCGCTAGATATATCAATATGGCTGGGGTGAGGTACGCGGGGAGGTGCGTAGAGTAGCTTGATGGTAGTGAATATAACGTCAGATGTAGATTGATACGATGGAGCTCCGGTAGCACGATAGTGGTGTCCTGGTGTTCTCGACCGTGGATGTTGATGTTGATTTTGAGAAGAGAGTTAGGAGATAAGGCGACAGGGGAGCTGTAGCTGCAGCTTTGAAGGTGAGCAGTCGCTTGTGAGCAAATGTGTGTGTGTGTCCAGCAAAAAATTTGCAACACCTCAACACCAAAATACTCCACATAAGAAATACTGTGAGAACGTGATCTCCTTCGGGATGGTAGAACAGTCAGATATATAAAATTGACAGCTAGCTTACAAGAGGTCGAGTTAAATGCTCTCAATTGGTTTAATATGCTTTCTTCGGCGATCTAGCAGTGATATTCTCTACTCATGAGGAGATAGATAGTTGGGACAGTTTCCACTCGGATCAACGTTGCAATCAGGTGTGATTAACATATTAATGGAATTGAGCTTTGGGAGTTTATTTATTTGGTAGTGCTTTCACCTTTCAGACTCCTTTACTACTGAATATTGTTCGTACTGCGTAAGATATGCTTATTAGTTTCTAATGCTAGTGCAAGACGCTAGATTCCCTTTCCTCATCGACCTGCATATATAGATTACCCGCCACACACAAAGTCACATGAGTCTGAAACATCTCGTAGAAGAGGCCTTAAAGCTGAGCCAATATATATCGAGTCTTGGCGAGTTTGGAGACTTTAGCTATGATCCACAATGTGCTCTGGGTGGCGTTACATTGGGTAGGTATCAGCACCGCCCGATCTAGCAGATATATCATGCTCACGGGCTGAGTATCACATGGGACCGTATTTTAGTATTCAGTAGATAGTATTCATTTTCGCTAGCCACAATAACAGATAATAGGCAACGCTAGAAATCAGGCTTCAAGTACACGCTAATAAAAGATCACTTTTCACAATCCTCCCTCGGGGCCCCCTCCGTAGGAGCATCTTCCCGCCGGCAGTAACTCCGCCAGCTTGATCCAGCTACCATCTCTGGTGTCTCAACCAAGCTGTAGGACCGCCCGGGGTGAAAATTTCCACTCCTGCCATCTCTGGCCATCTGTCGCATCCAGAGCCACGGCTCTAGCTCCAAGGCCCAGGGTGACCCCCTATTGCCCAAATACACCCAAGAGCAAAATGTAGCTAAAAACTAAGAAAAAAGAAAATAATAACCCATCCCACCTAAAATCCACGCCGGCCCCCCCTCTTCACACCCATCCCGCTAGTGGTGTCTAGCCCACTCTCGCCCCGCCAGCTGTCCACCCGGCTAGTCTTTCCCACACTCTAGAAAAAATCCATCCTGTGGGTCTAACCTTGCCGTGCCGTTCCCAACTTTTAGGCTACCCGCGTTTCCGCAGATCTGCAAGCTGCAAGCTGCACAGCATACAGGAAAAGGAGGGAAGAAGAAAAAGGTGCGTGCATTAAAAAGTACCTTGTCCAGAAATAATGAGGAAATTAAGGAACCCGCTGCAAGGAACCAAAAAAGCAAAATGTCTTCTGAAAGAAACCAGGGTCAAGAAAGAGGAAATTTTGAACGTCATCTCATCGCTTGCTTTTTTCTTCTGCTTTTCATTTTGGCGTTTGATGCGTAATTAAAGAAGTATGTAGGTTATACAAAGGAAAATTCAGAAAGGGGGTATCTATGAAATTTTGAGTTTCGATCGTGGAGTCGAACTTCGTTCGCGTCATTTGATGACAGCGAGATTTCTGTGAGGTTCAGAATCTAGTAGTTGTCCATATCCTCGTCATTCACGATTCTGAGGGTCTCCTCCAGAACCAAAAGATCATGCTCGATCATTTCGGCCCAGTTTTGGAGATCACCGGTTTCCTAAATCCTCATTAGTGTTAATTCCATAGATATTGAAGAATGCGGTTTTTACCTTTAATCTGCCTCTGGCATTCTCGGCCATGCTGCTCCACTGCCGCGAAGTCTTGGACATAGCCTGAGTACGCGACTTGAGCTGCTTGCTCTGGGTCTCCAACGCGGAAGCGTTAGAGTGGATGTTTGAGATTCTGTCGCGGAGGTCGATATCCAGCGAGTCACCGAGAACTGTGAGCTCGTGGGTGAGGTGTTTGCGGGCTTCGTCTGTTGTTATGGCGTTAGAAATAGAGTTTTTTCGGCTCGTTGGACCTTAGAGTGTTGAGAACAAAGATGTTTAGGACTTACCAGCACGGCGGAGACGCTCGTTGCGAGCAGCACGCTCTTCCTTGATCATTCTGGAGGCCATTGCGATATGTGATGGATGTTGTGGAGGGTGGAAGGTGGAGGATTATAGAAATGTTTGGGGTGTGAGAAAGTTTAAACAAAAGAGGCGATCAAGGTTACACTCGAGGTAACACAAAGCTTCGATGTCAACTAAAGTGAAGCGAAGCTTAAAGTAGGCAATAGAGCACGTAAAGTAGCGAGCCTAATAGGATTATCTAAGGTGGGTGGAGTATGGGTGGAGAGAAGCTATTCAATTGCTGAGGACAGACGAGAATATAGAATATTTTCAGGAAAGGGAGGAAGACTAGCCCTTTCCTCCTCGAGAAGGCGTATTTATACCCCCGGTCCTCACTTCATGGAGCACTAGCTCTAGAGGGAAGGGAGGGAAACCCTGAGCCCTAGAGGGGGGTCTGAGGAGGAGGGCATGCTTGTGATCATATGCCATTGAGACGGCAGGAAGGGGATGGGAGGTGGGAATGAACGTAGCCGATATAGGCTACCATCGACGATGACCATTGGCCTAGGGAGGTGTGAGGGATGGGAGGGAAGAGCAGGGTGGGTCAAAGCGATACGAAGGTGGAATTGGTGGAGGACTCGTCGAGACCAATCGAAGGAGGAGGGTGTGGACGGCAAGAGGTAGTATCCGGAGTAGGAAGGCTAGAATGCGTAGTGATTATCCATTTCCATATAAAGTATATAAAATTTCTTGAGATGCTAATGTACAAATATGCACGAGCCGTCAGGATAACAACGGTCTGGATTGGAGGCGTAAGGCAAGAAGCCGGGATTGATAGACTTGCCAATTGGAGAAAAAAGAAAAACCTAAGAGAAAAAGGAATATAAGGATGGCAAAGATATCATGAAGGGATAGATGGTGGGTTTGGGGTTAGCTGGGCAGCCGCCCCCATTGTTGAATGTAAGATCGATATTGAAAGTGGAAAGGACGACGAGGATTGGGCAGAAGGGAACGGCTAAAGGAATTAATCAAGCTCTATTCCGTGCAAACTAGGATCTCCGTATCGATTGAGCTCTCAATCTAGATAGAGCATCGAATGAGAGAACCAATTGGCAAGAATTGTAAGCCTTGGGAGTTACAAATATGAACTTGGAAGGATCTTGCGATATCCAACAAGCTTTGCAAAGATATTCTTTAGAACGGAAGAACAAAAAAAAAAATTTTTTTTCTTTGATATCGAGTCGTGCCTTGTCGATGAATTGTCCACGTCGTTGCGCATGCAAGCCAAAAACTAGCTTATTTTTTTCCCTTTTGTTTTAATAATTTTTTTTCTTTTCCCCAATGCAAGTTTAAGCTGTTGCATACGGGCTCCCGACTGGAAAGTTGGAGAAACAGAATGTAACAGCAAAGCAGAGAAACAACGAAAAGATACAACATGGGTACAAGCACGCACGCAGGCGTGCGTATGCAGGTATGACGAGGTTGCCCCAAAAGATCCCTTTAGCTTTGAGTAGTTGCAGAACAACATGGAAAATAGATGTAATCTCAGGCCAATTTGTATTCAGGCTGTGAGAAGAAGTACGAAAGCTACACCGGGGAAGAATTTGCTTTTTTGATAATAGAATGCCGGCCTCTGCACCTAGTAGACGTTTCATGCAGGATCGAGCTTCTGGGACGCTTCGCTGCTGTGATCTGAAGCTCCCAGGTTGGTGTGGAGGGCCAGGATGGTCAGCGGGGTGCCAGCTTGGGGGTACCAGATATCCCAGGAAGGCTACAGCCTCTTATCAACTCCAAATCGTGAAGGAAATGAGGAAAGAGAGTCGGTGAAACTACTTCGCTCGACGCCGTAACTGGCCGTCTCGAGCTGATATGATCTTCGGAGAGTGGGTCCCATTGATTAAAAGTCACAAGATCCTGCAACCGAGGCGAGAGAACAAAAAAGAAGCTGTTGGGAACGGTTGAGCGTTAGCTCATGAGCTCATCGGGTGAAGTCCAGAAAGCTCCAAGTTGGATATCAGCGAATCCATTGGCTGATAGCTCCAAGACATCAAAATTTTTTTTCTTCCTGTTCGTGTTAAGCTTCTAGCCTCGGTGATATAGTTGGTGTAAATTTGTCGAACTCAATTGGAATTTTCGAACTACGAAAACGAAGCTAGAGGAGCTTGCTGAGGAGCTGGCAAATGCAAAGAGGGTGTGCAGCGAAATTCGCCGGAATTGGCGAAGCGCGGATGGTTTGTTAGCCTTGGTTAATGACTTAGTTACTTAGCTGGCGGCTTTAACTCTTTTCTGGCCGTTTGGTTTACCTTTCTTTTTTCTTTTAGCCTTTTTCGTGGGGACTATGTTCGGGTTAGCCAGCTAGTCTGGTGACAAGGGCGGTCACCAAAATGTTGGCGTTGAAGATGTCTCAGATGGTACTTGGTACCCGGCTCTCCCTCGTGGCGGTCGCACTTGCAATATAATGTACATGCCATACCGCCTTCTCTAGCTGAACTATTGCTCCAGGCTACCTCTTCTGAAGGTCAATCCTAGCTCGAGTTCCGTGGGGAATATAAAACTCGAGCTCCCCCCGGTAGCTAACATTTATTCTCGTCAGGAGGAACCCGATGCTCATCGGGTTACTGCAGAATGGCCTGACCCAAAATTTTTTTAAAAAGTACCACTGGTAACGTTCAATTGAGACATTTGTCGAAGGAAGTTTCGAAAACCGAGAAACTCCCAACCTTGCTATCCGATACTAGATGGCTTGAGAATCAAGGCGACTCTATCAACGGCTTAGTACGGGAGATTTTTTGCTCTTAGCGTGTCCAATCTATGACTGAGCAATGACGAACCCACGGGCCATAATGGAATGAGTAACATTACCTTGATAGAGGGATATCAAGAAATTTGCAAAGGAAAGAAAAGAAAAAAATATCCCCACAACGTCTGAAACCGCCGCAATGTGCGTTTATTAAAATGTCATGGCTTCATGCAATATGCAATGTGTATGTATTGACAGCGAAGCGTCTTGGACCCGTCGGTACGGTTCTGTGAGCCTTTAGGGGGAATGGAAAGACGAATAAAAGTCGTGGTCGATGGCCATTGGATGGTAGCCGACTCCCCTGCATGGGTAGCTAGAAAATTCTCAGCGTTTTGCGGGATGATAGCTTGCAATGCCTTTTTTTTTTTTTTTT
>LDUD01000001.1:170378-182327 GCA_012184295.1 Dactylella cylindrospora
TGCAAAGTGAACAGCCGAGGGGAAAGGATAATATCGGGTCTATCGATTAGATTTTTCGACGGATGAGGGGAATCCTTAACCAACGTGGGATTACCCGTCTGTAATAGCTCATCCTTGCTATTGACAGCCTGCTTCTGCTCCAGGCATACATTCAGGCTTTCCCTCGTTCCAAGAATATCCTCATCTGAGATGCAATCTGCCATTTTTGCTATGAATCTCGCCGATAGAGCTGTAGAGCGACAGAGGTGACGAGGCTCGGGTTGAATCCTGTTTAGCCCACTGACAACGCACAGTCAACCCAAGCTTCCCACCGATAATGATTAGGCTATAGAACCTTCGTGCCATAGCTACAATTAAGCCCGGGAACTTCGCTATCCCAACCTAAACACCAAGATACTACATACTATCTACGCTAGAGTTTTAGACACTCTTTTGAGGCTACTCCCATGTGCTTGAACAGACTGCCAAAAGCCTACTGTATGAGCCAAGATCTCAATCCACATTGGGTGGGATGTCATCCTTTGACCGCATAAACTTTAGCATATACAAGAGCCACAAATTTATCAAGGGAAAGATTCTTTATATTGGCTGATCGAGGAGGAGTTTTCTGTTATAAGGCAAGTGCTGGGACTTCGATATGTATAATGCACGGACCACCATCGCTGCAGCGCGACCGTTCTCGCGTCAATACTGAAGACGTTGAACACCAGCCTCAAGTACCTGCCACAGTGGCTGGAGAGGAGGTAAGGCTGAGTCTTGGCAAAACAGCAAACCAGCCAAACCTGGAGCTAAACCCTGCTAGAGATTGTGCAACAAAATGATGAGTTGAGGAGAGCTCGAGTTGAGTGAGAAATTGGAAAACGGTGGCCGAATTACATGCTACAGTAGGACCCATTTCTACAATTGGGGCCTGTAAATGGGGCCATTATTCTGGCAGCGTCCTCGTGATTCTTTTCTTTCGTACACTCTTTTAATCCCTCGAAGATTCCCCATAGCCTTTACTACCCCTATACGTGCTCTCTCCCTAGATCTTTCGTATTATATCTTATTCATGTTATATAAGTACCTGAGCGTATTCGTTCACCCATTCCTAATGCTAATTCACCCGGAAGTTTAACTGTCCGTAAAGAATTCGAGATGAAGAGTGGGTTCTCTAGCTCGCGATCAGTTGGGCTGCGACCAATAAAATTAAAGTTTCGACATCGCTCAGAGGAAACCAGCGCAATGTTGGGCCGATCTTGTTCATATTTTACCTTCAACACCGAGCGAAGGTTGCATCGCCGCCTCTTGTAGTGTTACGTCCCCTCTATGGATCTTCTACCATTCTCTTCATTCTCACTCATATCTCCGGGGGATCTTGCCGGTGTAATAGTGGATCCCAAAATCCCCAATGACACTATAAACTAGCTATAACATTCTCTTGGTCTTGTAGCCCTATATCTCCCCCATTTCACGTTAAAAAAAAAATTTCTCTTCTGACACCAGCACCGAGATACTCCCTCCGGGCCAAACCTCCCAATTGTTGAAATTACATGCCCAAAAATGGACCGCCCACCAGTATCTCCGTCGTTCACGTCGACGTCCAACCCTTTCGATAAATACAATTCCGCAAGAAGCATTCTCCCCGCTGGCGTTGGTGGTATCGGGACCGGTTCCATAGGCCGCTTCTCTAGGAAGAAGCTAGGGGAAAGAAAGCGCACAGTTCGAACTCTCATCTTCGCCTCTTTAGTCGGGCTTTTGCTTTGGTTCTACATCACACCGCTTGGAGGCAGCAAGATTACAATTAGCCAGCATGCACCTGCGCCAGCTGCGACTACACATTACAGAGTTCCCACCAAGCCTAAGTCTAAGCCAAAGACCGTGATATCGAACGTCCTAGGCGATAGAGCGCAGATTGGGAAGGAGAAAGCTACAATTCTCATGTTGGTCAGGTGGGTACACTCCGAGCATAAGCATATACAAACAGACTCCAGAGACACGGGCAGGCACGCTAATATCAGACGAAACTTGCAGGAACCACGAGCTCGAAGATGCATTGAAATCCATGAAGCAGATTGAAGACCGCTTCAACAGAAAGTTCAAGTATCCATGGACCTTTGTCAACGATGTCGAGTTTACCGAAGAGTTTAAGCGAGAAACCTTTAAGCGAGCCTCTGGGATGGTTGCCTACGGTGTAATTCCCCATGAACACTGGAGTATTCCTGAGCATATCAACCAAGGAAAAATGAGAGAAGCCATGTCTAAGATGGAATCTGAAGGTGTCATTTATGGCGGCTCACTCTCGTATAGACACATGTGCCGGTATGTTATTCCCTTTGCTTTCGAGCCGACAGTTTGATGCTAAATCTCCCTCCTAGTTACAATTCCGGTTTCTTTTGGCAAGAAGACTTTTTCAAGGATTATGACTGGTATTGGCGCGTCGAACCCGGAATCCAATTCTACTGCGACGTAGATTACGACCCCTTCGAGTTCATGCGAACCTCTGGCAAAAAATATGGCTTCACTATAACCTTCCCGGAATTCAGATCCACCATCACAACACTATGGAAGCAAACAATAAAGTTTATGAGGGATAACCCGAGTTACCTCCACCCCAACTCGAGTTTGGAGTATCTGCTCGAGGACAGTTCACACGGTAGAACTTTAGACATGGACCCACCGCCAGAGTATAACGCGTGCCACTTTTGGTCTAATTTCGAAATCGCCAGTTTAAACTTTTGGAGGAGCGAACCTTATAGAAAGTATTTTGAACATTTAGATAGGGCAGGAGGTTTCTTTTACGAGAGATGGGGGGATGCCCCCATTCATTCCATGGCCGCTGCCTTGTTTTTAGGAACGCAGGAGGTTCATCACTTCGCTGATATGGGGTGAGTTGCTCTGGCTTTGACATTTTATCCCCTATGTTTATCGCAAGTTTCTGACATGGCCGTGCTGCAGATATAAGCACAATCCGTTCGGTAGATGTCCTCAACCGGATGAGTTTCACAAGTATGGCAAGTGCATGTGTCCGTTCCCACGAGAGGATAGTTTCGATTTGGCTGAATGGAGCTGTCAGCCTAGGTGGTGGAAGATTGCTGGAAAGGAGTACGGTACCTAAGATTTTATTTTCTTAAATTAGATATTGACCCCGACTACTGTTCGTCGTTGCCCAGTATTTACATGGGGCGTTTTCCAGGCTTCGGTGTATATTTTCACTTGATTTTCGTTTCCCGTTTTTATTTCTACTTTATTTCTACATTTTCTTTTCCCCAAAAGACATATTCGTTTTTGTATCTAAGTATCTCCTTAGTTGATCTCATCCGGTTAAGAATTTATTCAGAGAAGACAGGACGGACGGGAACGTAGAAGATAGCCGACGGATAGTTTAACTGAATCTTGACACTCTAAGCCGATATGCCCCCTCTCTATATACTACTTTCTATTAAAAGACTAAAGAAGAAAAAAAAAACGCCAGCACGGCGCTCTACGTATTCTATATCCCAGCGATATCGGAATAAACCCAAACTAGTGAAAAGAATCAACTAGCCATTCTCATCTGCCCTACATCTCTCACCACATGTCTCTCCCTCTTCTGCTCCTCCACTTTCCTGGCTACCTCCTCTAGTTCTCCTTCGCCGCCATCGCCCTCCTTTTCCTTCGCCTCCTTCTCCAACTTCTCTTCCGCCCTCTTCATCTCCTCCGCCACTCTTCTCTCTTCCTTAACAACCTCCCAGTCCACCATCTCCCCACCACCAACCTTCCCAACAATATCACCCACCAAAAATCTGTACCTCAAATGTCCTTCTACATCCTTGCTAACATCCACATTCTCCACCTCATCCGGCCAGTCTACCTTCTGCAGCCCGGCAACTCCAACTTGAGCCGCAGACGTTCTGTATAGAAATGCCAGGATGTAGTCGTTTTCGCTGTAGACGCTTACAAGCCTCCCACTAACCACACTTCTCATAGCTATCCACTCATCACCGTTGCTGGGCACCGGGCTTCCAAGAATATAGACGTTCTCCACGACTCCAAATGCATTTCTCTCCGCGAGGTTTAGGAGAGCGGAGTACACCAATCGCGAACCGAGTGAATAAGCTACTAACGTTACCGGCCTGCCTCCCTGGGCACGGTTGATTAATGCATCCGCCAGAACCGCGCCAGCCTTTTCTGATCTTGTCTTTGCAATACTGAACGGGTTATCAACGACCTTGGCGATTTTTAATAATCCGATTGGCCACATCGCCATCATTAACGATGCAAGGACGGTGCGTTTAATGATTTCAGTCTTGAGGTACGCGAAAGCGTATGTTTTGAGCATGGTAGTGAGGGCGGACCCGAGGTCTAAGAGAGCCGTTGTTTCCCATCGTAAGGCATAAACTTCGGTGGAGTCGCTGAGAGTTTGCCAGGGTGTAACGAAGTCCGCAGGATTAGTAATCCAGCCAGAGATACCAATGGTGACGGTGAGGCGATTGTTGCTTGGGACTGTTTCAGTGGAGTTGCCAGGTTTGGATTTGATGCTGAACTTAGATTTCGATGGGGATGAAGGTCTAGGGGAAGAAGGGGCTGGCTTGACGGGGATAAAAGCAAAGTCCTCAATTTCTTTAGCGTATCGGGACATCATTTCGCCTGTCATTTTGCCACCGTAGGCACCGAATAGTGCGCCGACCAGTGCCCCCGAGCCAGCTAGAGCTCCAAGGTACCCGGCTGCTGCCGTGGCTCCTAATCCAATTCCGGACATTACAGTGCCGATACCAGCGGCTACAAGCGGTGCGGCTAGTCCACCTGTTATTCCAATTACGGCAGCTCCGGCCACACCTGCTAGGCCGACTTTAATGCGTCTATTCCATACGTTTTCCGACTCTTTCTTCTTTCGTTCCTCTTCAGCGGACATTGAGGCCTTTGCGGCCGTGATTAGACTTCCTGCTACTGACTTTTCTACAGTAGTTAGAGTTGTGGGAGGAACTGATAGGGAGGTACAAATTATGCGAAGCAGGGTACGAGAGCGAGCGTCATATGTCTCTAGACTTAGTATTAGGAGTAGAATTGAATGAACGACCACTGGCTTTGCATTTCCCGGTAGGGAATTCGAAAGGTTGGTTGGTATAGCTGGGTATCTGGTATTTTCGACATCGAAATCGCTCTCAGTAGATTCATCGGGGTAGGTCTGGGTACTGTAATTTCCAAACCCTTGGGTTTCAGAAGAAGATCCGCCAATGACGTCCTGCATATGAACTGCTGCCCCTTCACGTTTATCAACATCTGGTGGGTTCATAACCTCATATATCCTCGCCAACACGCTCTGCTGCCACTGATCGAACGAAGCCAAAGCGGCATGTTTCAACTGTAAAATTTTTATATTTAGTGTTCTCGAAGGCTCAGCGGCCGGACCACGTGTCCCCGCTATCTCTGCCTCTTCCTTTGTAGTTCTTGTTGTCGCATCTTGGACTTGCAAATTATCCGCGGAGTCCTGAGGATTGGTGTCTTTCTGGGCTTTTTTAGTAACAGGGTCGAATGTGTGCAGGAGAGAAGTTCGCATAACTTCAGTGGCGGCGGTTATGAGGTGTACCAGATCCTCCCGCTGTGGTCTGGTAAGTAGAGAAACGAGGTCCACATCTTCATGTGAGGCCTTGGAGCTCGATTGACTGTGACGGTCCGGACCAATGCCGAAAGGCATTGTAGAGCTGTTTAAGTGAGATAGCTGATATAAATTTGAATTTCGAGTTGACTTCCCTAGCTTGGGTGTTATATCTCCGGGTATTTGACGGATACGGTCAAAAATTGCCAGCTGGCCGGAGAGCCGGAGTATGTGGGTAAGATTGAAGGAATAAAATACCTACTTAGCGTCACTAGTAATCCTACATTGCAATTCTCTGGAGTTATGCGCGTTTTAGTTATGTCAACACAGATGGAAGGTGTTGGATGCGAAGTGACGTCATATTATATTTGGTGCGCCGTTTGCGGGAGTTGCAAGGTATGGTGGACACAACCTTCCGTCCTAGCAGGCGACCGGGGCGGTCAGCGAGCAGAGCTTACAAGGGGTTATTAAGTTTGCCTCCACTCGCCCTTGCTGTATATAATATAAGCTTATACACACTCTGTGCCTGGATCCCGGATTTCTACGAGTATGTAAAAGTACCTCAGTCCTTACCCACGCGTATAAGCGCATAACCAAGTGCTTAAGATAATATCGATATACATATGTCCAGTCTGGTATAGTATGCATACGGAACGAACGACTACAAGTGGTCACAGCCTCAGAGTATGCCGATTCGGCTTGCACATGTTCTAAATATTTAGTCAGGTGAACTGAATAGCAATCCGAAATAGAACTCACACGAAATATCGGATCAAACACATTTTGGACTGCAAAGATCGATATCAATAAATCGAAGAGGGCAGCAGGCAGTGAGCTAAGCCAAAGAATGTTTAATGATTTGCTATAGCGGATATTATACGTATACATTGAGAACTTTTTTAAACCCCTCGCGGGACCCGCCATGGCCATGTGGTGATGAGGGTGCTTATATCTCAATGCAGAACTACTTAAGTAGTTTGGATTTAAGGATTTAGGTACGATAGTGGTTGCAACGTTGGCGCCTGGCTACTGCCAGCACTGGCGTAAGGGCAATTTGTGATTACTATTTGTATTGGGCTTCGGCCCGATTGTCACCATCAAAGACGCTCCACCTTCGTAATGAAATATGTGCGCTGAGACGATGTCGCGAGTCGAAGGGTATTTGCGAAATGCTCTCTGGATCGCGCCGAGTTCAAACGTACCGGAAATTAGTGCCCATTCCTTGCACAATATCCCCGTAAGAGGATTTCCCAGTTTTTCGTACCATATCCCTTGGCTGGCTTGCTGTAACCCAACTCCTCTACCACCGATTTTATGAGCTTCTCGGAAAACCATGGATGTTTCTGGCAACACACGCCCGAAAATTACTATATCCTCTGGACGTCTGTTGTCGCCTCTGTTCATGCGGTCTCCATGATACAGCCAGTACGCATCTGCTAAGAGTGAAATCCGGCTCTCCCAATCCAAGTCGGCAAATTTATCTAGATCCCCAAAGACAGTTACTGACCCGATACCCCCCTTGATGCCCCACGAACCTAGGGGACTCGCGTAGTACAACACGGGTGCTCTAGGCTCAACGTTGCTGTGGATTTCTACGGTCCTCATTTTCATATCCGATAGATCGTCATCGGCGGCTAAAAGTTCATTCGCTCTGAGTATACCGAGATAGTCCGGCGGGAAATTCTCATCTCGAACAATCTCCTTCCGTGTAAGCCCATATTTCTCTGGTATAAGTGCCGGAGCTATCGGTTTTTGCTGTCGATTGATAAGCCTTCGCCCCCACAGCATACGCTGCCCTGTACCCATCGCTTGATCGAGGAGAAAACGGTCATGGCCGGAAATTTCTAGGTTGCAGGCATGCGTCAATTGCCAACCCCATCGCTGTATGAAACTTCGCCCGTCCTGGGAGACCTCCTCAATCGTCACTTTGATTATTGGGTTATCGCTGCTACCCCAAAGCTCAACCTTAGTAATCTCCCAGAAAGCCTTCGTCCTTAGGGATTGATCGGGGGCGAGAGACCTCAAAATTGCGATAACCTCTTTTAAGCCCAAAATTAGATACCAATCCTGCAAATCTCGGTGGTTCTGCGACTTCCAGTAATCCCTTAGGTTCTGTGGGCTTCGGGCTACCGGATCGAATCGGTCGTTCGGCCTCTTATTCTCCTGGTATATTTCTGCTATAACCCTCCGTGATTCTAAACCCGGGTGCATAATAAATATCGTTGATGGAATAGCTTTACTTTTCTGGTTGCTCGAGGGCTCCCCATCCGCCTCCTCACGTTCCCAAAACTTCGTGCGGAAAGCGGTTATCATAGCGAGCCCCCAATCACTATCGAGCGAGTTCGGAGATAGCTCGTCAGGATCTGGGCCCATAACAATTAAGCTGTTGGTATCCTGCCCATATGCGAAATTAAATTCAACTTGACTGCTCTGACTCTCCCCTAGGGCCTGGTTAATGACACTAGCTTCTACAGCGGAATCACCAACCATGTCTTCGACAGTGAGCCCTTCCGGCAGATTGCTGCTTTCTTGCGCAAAGCGCTCGGTTTTTCCAGATAACGGATTCCTAACATTCACCCGTAATAGCTGCCGGCCATCAGACAAAGCGAGGGTCGGATCTCCATAATTCATTAGCACGAGCTGGAACTCCTCTCTGATTCCTCTTCGCATGGTTTCTTCAACTAGATCCCCTAGATCGGTCTCTGAGCTCTCAGGCACGTCCTCGTGCTCGAAAGGTTCCTCGTGCTCGAAAGGTGCATCTTGACTATTATCACCAAGGCCAAGCTGTAGTACATAGTTAATATCGAATCGAGGCTCTAGTCTAAATATCAGAATAGGATTCCATATCCCCACATGCTTATTAATGATAAATATGCTAGTTAGTGTAGGACGAGAAGCTCCGTGCGGGGGAGCATTCATCAAGTAGTTTATGGCTTTTAGCTCAACTGTGTATTTCATCGCCTCGACCATAATAGGTAGTATGCCTTGGGCGTCAAAAGTTAATCTGTATAAGCCGTTGCGATTGATCCCTTGCTCCTCTATCACGCCCTTAACGATTTCGGCTGTTGGGATGGCTAACTCGTTAAATATGACACTCTCTGGCAAGGCTGCCCCCGGGTAGTTATATATCCACACGAAATACAATATTTCGCCTAGTTGCCTGAAACCGACTCTTCTATGAGGATTTGGCGAGTTTATCAAGGTGAGAGAAGAATCCGACATAGATGTCACAACCGAGTAAATATCGTGGTCGCTTTCATCCGATCCTCGACCGTCATACACAGCTGCTTTACGGTAATCAAACGACTCGGTCCTTAGAGAATTGCGGATAACGTCGGGATACTTGATTGGATTTTCCAGCATGTCCCCTCCTGGAATAAAGACAAGTGGGGGGTTGTGGATATTTTCGGACTCGACCTCCATAAACATTGTCGTCAAGCGCGCGTCTGACAATCCTTCAATACTGGTCGTCGTTACTCTTATGCTTCCAATTGAAGCTTCTTTCGCTCTAAGAGGGAAATTTTCTATCCATGTTTTCAAGATCCGAGCCTCTGGTATTGTCGTCAACATGGCCCAGATATTGGAATCGGGGTTATCCGTCCCTGTGGACTTCGTAGCATAAATAACATCTTTTTCTTCTGGCTCCCTTCTGCCTGGCCCCAGTGCTCCGAGGTAAACTCGATAAGCTCTGAGCATACGCAGATTCTTTTCCGTTTGACTCTCCACTCTACTGAACGTGGTTATTGTGATATATTTGGGCACCCCCTTTAACTCAAAAATCCGCTCGGACTGGCGTAGTATCAATTGCACATCCATTTTAGCATTCGCCAGGCTCCAGGTTTGTGCCTGATGGTATGTGATCCAATTACGGCGAAAATGTATCACGAGATGGCTATCCGAATACGAGTATTGGATTTTAACAAAAGGGTTCTGAGGGTCGGAATTGAGGTACCAAGCTAGAGTAAACATTTCTATACCAGGACTCATAGTGTGGCTTCGTCTCATAACCACAAGCGGTTTTATATATGCATACCTTGAAGCACCTTGAAGTACATTGTATCGAGCGTTAAAAGCGTTAATCTCGTTTTCGGTGGGTTCGATAGGCTCCTGTGAGTAAAGTTTTTTGGCAGCTTTGACCTCACGGTCGAATTCCCTGTTCAAGTGAAAGGAGGAATCTGCCCGGCAAGCATCAAGCTCACTGGGATTTTCGGACGGCCCACTTTTAGGTCGATCCGGCGTTCTACCTCCTCCGTTACCCCTCTCAGGAATTTCGTATAGTTGCCAAAGGCGAAAACCACCCTTAACCGGGGAACGGGGTAAGAGTGCCCGGGTTTGGGAGAGGAATGTTAGATTATGCCCTCTGGTGACCGTCAATCGGATAATTGAGTATACTAAAAAGCATGATGCGGAGAGGAATACAGCGGAGAGAATGCCCTTGAACCTGGTAGGCTTCATGCTTGATAAAGAATGTCCTCTATCAGATATAGTCGATAGCTGAATACGAATATGTATTGTCGATGCGTGAAATTTAGTATAAGTAAAAATGCAGAGCGAGTCGCTATCCCGCTACCCGACTTTCCCCAGTACTCTGTTTTTGTTCTTAGCCGTATTTTGTCTGGATTTAATTTACCGCTCGAGATCCGGCCGGGGTAAATAAACGAGGTGTAAATTTCTCCAATGTGGAACAGTGACTTGAATGTGATGCGCCGATATAGCGCCCTAGAAAAAATCTTGACAAATTTTATAGATCATGCGGAGAAATTCCTTCAAGAGTATATTCTATCGATCTGGTTTTCTGCCGCATCGGTTTTGGCATCGTTCCTAGTTAATGTTTATACAAGAAACATACACATACTACATAAGAATTTGTTAGGATTCGATTCCTGCGCTGTCAATTATATAACTACATCGCGCAGCCCTCACGAACTAGTTCCAATAGCAATTACACAAACCATGTCGCTGCTGAGCCTCATTTTTCTAACACTAAAACTATTAAGGATATGGCTGTAACTAGTCTCGTAAACTAGGCTTAACAAAGTGGTGTTGTAAGAGAGTATTAACCACGGGACCAAGTTTGATCAATCAAGCTCTTTAGCCCGAGCGTAGATGCGTTCCAAATCTTCCCCTTCAATGTCGTCAACCTGTTCGTTGACAACCCTAGATACCGCAGCATCAATTCCCTCGCTACCGTCCAACAGATCTATCCAACCTCTGTAATCCTTCTCTAACAACCCAGCCGCGACCTTCGCCACGCTCAATCTACTAACTTTACCCTTGACAGTAGTTCTCCCCAAGCTAACTTTCTCCCCTTCGACATCCTCCCCAAGGGTTCCCGGTCTGAGATCAATATCCAAGAACTTCTTCCCAGCGTCCCTAGCCGCCTTTGCTTTGGCCACTAAGTACTCGTCCGCATCGACTTTGGCCTTATAGTAGTCTGGCAAAATTTTGCTGTTCATAGACTGAGCATACTCCCAGTCGGCCTCCGTCCACCATGGCGCCCGATCCCGGCGAGCGTGAACATACGAAACCAACAAGAATTTCGTGACGGTTGAAGACTCCGCGGCCGCGGCAATATAGAACTTGGCGGCATCACGGTCGATAGCGTACGTGCGGGCTGGCCCGCCTTTACCAGCGGCTCCTATCCATTGCTGTCAGGCCCCAAGGAATATAAGCAGCAAAGGAAGGTCAAACTTACCGGCGGACCAAACGACATAATCCGGTTTTACGCTCCCGATAACTTCAGCGGCAGCGGCAGTTGACTTGACATCTTCGATACTGCTCACCAACACATTCAATTTTCCTGGGTGGGTACCAGCGGTAGCCTTGATGTCCGCTTCGTGTTCGGGATTTCGTATAACGGACGTAACACTCCAGGACTTTTGGAGGAGGATCGGCGTCAACCGCAGAGCCACTTTGCCATGGCCTCCGAGGATTAGAACGTGCGGCAGTGACATGATGAAACGGTTGTTGTTGTGCACTGCAGAAGGCGTCTTCTAGAACTAATTGTTATAACCAGAACTGCAGAGTTATAGTTATGAGCGGTTATAGATAGGATGCCTAATGTATAAAAGTCCGGAGTATTTTATTGAGAAAAAAGGCAAAGTAGTATTCTAGCAGCTTTTAAATACGTGTCAATGCTTGGGGGCTCGGGCATTACAGCTACCAATTTTATATTTATAAAGCTCCAACACGAATTCCGGGGTTAACGAATGTGTTCTCAACTTGGTACACAAAGACGTCATTGGCTCAATTGATGGTCCAACCCGAGTTAGATTCGGCACACCCGCATTCCAGCTATTATATTACCTAAGACTCCGCTTCCTCCGCGTTGAACTTGAATTCGGATCTTTGATAGTGACAATAGCAAAGGAAGTTAAAAAAAAAAAAAAAAA
>LDUD01000001.1:182346-272996 GCA_012184295.1 Dactylella cylindrospora
TCACAAAATAAGATCGGTAATCAAGAACTAGTTGAGGACCCAAATTTGGCCAAATGTCAGCCACGCGACATTCGAAAGCAACAAAAAGCCCGTTAGTAACCCAGTCCATGGAAACACCTAAGTTATATTATGCGCATTTACTATATATTTGTTTCGCGAAGCTCGACCGCTGTCCACACCAATACTAAACTACGAGAATCATAAAATTCAAAACCGATATCATGAGCACCATCTATGGATACAGATCCAGCTACAATGTTGATTTGCAAGCCCCTTGGGTATATTATATGCCTAGGCCTTGCGTGCATAGATACCGGAGTACAAGGAGACCCCATAGCCTCTTAAATAATCATTGACGAGACCATAAACTCTGGTATGTTGGATGCAACACGTGCACCTTGTAACATACAACAATTGCTTCAGGCCTCCTATAGAGCCAACGTGAGGGGCATAGCTCTGGGGTCTGGAGCATATATCCCCGTTAAATAATTATAATAAAGGTTCTTTTACTAACTTTCTAATTGGCTGCTTTTCAGCAAGAATATACAGGGGGGCTATTAGGTGGCAACATTTCTTACATCGCTGATGCCGCAGTAGAGCTATTACCCTAGCTTCATCGATGTATACCTAAAAGGTGACAGTAGAGCCTCTAAAACCTACACTGTCCACATGCCGGGGCAAGGTGTTTGCTCAAGGATCAATTCTCGCTCTATTTCTGCACTTCCTCCATGCTGCGGCTATAGTCGCAGCGCGCAATATAAGTGCTCCCCCTGAACACTTGCCAGACCTCTTGCGACGTCAGTACGAACAATCCTCATTCTTTGAAACTATTAGACACAGCCCAGCGCTTCCTCCGGGGAACAGTCTTTAAGGGGGCTCAAACGGGTATTCGGGCATGAAGAAACATGAAGACTCCAATTCTGTCAACTTCAGATGTACTTGTATTCTGAGCTTCCAGTACAAATTATGCCTTCGCGATAGCTGCCAACATCGTGAGTTCCAAGGTAGACTTAGTGCTAGACCCAGCAACTACCTGCTCCCACATCAGAGTCTCGAGGGCCTCTGTACAGCCAGAACTTTAGATATTCATCGGGAAAGGGTCCTCAGGTGAGGCGGAGGTACCGTATTCGAAGGTGGCCTATCCAAGTGGGATACAGCAAGATGTAGGTCAATATCTATAGCTATGAATTCAAGCGTAGACACTTAAGCTCCACAAATATGAACTATGAGATAGTAGAGATTCCTAAAGAAGTTCATGCTTAAAACCAAGCCGCCCTCCGAAAACAACCTACGGTAATCAACCCCAACCAACGGCTACTACAGAAACCGGCTGGTGGAGGCAGTTTAATGAGCCCAAAGGGGGTGCAGTTCGCAGATTCACTGATCATAGCTCAAGGCGTCTATGACCTTGCTTGAATGCAGCGAGTGGTGCAGAATCGCGAATAGAGTTCAAATGCTTTGGCGAGTGATATTTCAACATCATGCCTTCGTCATATAAAACTCTGAAGTGTCGATCACCCTTGCCGCACTCTATGCTTTATCCATACACGGGGGGATAATAAAAAGGGCAGATGGGACAACCCTTCGGGTGCCCATATGGATTCTTTACCTAGCATTTCATTTTACGTCTATCGAGTTTCAAGAGAGAGGCACACTTTGCCTTTTCAAAAACGTGAACCTTGAAGTCGCACAGCGTAGGAGCCGACTTTTAGCCGCAACACACAATTGACGGATCTGCTTAAAAAAAATCCAACACTCTCGACATCATGTTGCTGTCAATTCTTCTTCTTTTACCTTTTATCGCCAAAGTTCCTTCACTACGTATACCAAAAATATTCTCTGGCAGAATTTTCGAGTCAGCAACCGCTACCGGTCCTGAGTCCCCTGCCGCTATCAATGGCAAACCGTTTATCTCACATCACAGCGACGAGAGCCAGTATGAGATTCTTGCCTCCCGTTCCATTATCAAATTGGACAGCAGTGGCAGCTCTTTGAATACTAGGGAAAGTGAGGATGTTACCGAGACAGATGAGAAAGAATTCATCGCCGAAGGGGAGCAGTCCACTGAGCCTGGAATTGTCCCGGCATATATGGCGGGTGGGTATTTCGTAGCAGAGTTGAACATTGGAGAACAGCTGCTATTCTTGAGAATTGATACCGGCTCGTTTCACTTCTGGGTTCTAAGCAACGAATCGCCCGAGTTGTGCACATCGGCTCTCCAAGCTGGCTCCGGTTGTTATACTGCTAATCCCACAGCTACTCCTTTACCCGAAGCGTCCCCATACAGCTTCAAATACGGCGACGGGACAAAAGCTCAAGGAACACAAGTCGTCCTCGATTCAGTCGCTGCGGCTGCAATATTCGGCTCTGCAAGTTGGGCATCTCAAGTAGTTGCAATGCCGGCAACTGTGACGCCATGGGATGGTTCCAGTGGAGTATCTGGGGTGCTACCGCTTGGCTTAGATATGAAAGCATACCTTGATTCTATAACCGAAGGAGCCAATTCCACCGACGACGCGGTGGATGAATTGCCTCTGGATATCACTGACTGGCATTTCTTCACAACTTACTTCAAACCGGGGTCACAAATGTTTATCGGTTTCAACTATGATCCAGTTAACCTGTATACCGGTTCATGGATACAGGTATCCGTCGCTGCCATTAACGGATCTTGGTTCGTTCAGCCGGATTCGACGTGGGCGACCCCAACACATGCATCAGGATCAGCTTCGGCAGCAGTAACCGACACCCCGGCCTCTACTGCATCAGAACTGTGGAGTAGCACTTTGACGACAGAAGTTTCTGAAAGCCCAGCCGCTTCTGATGCATCGTCAGCAGAAGATACAACAGCTACAGCAGGAACCGCGGAAAGTTCCACAGTGACGGAAACGAGTACCGTCTCGGCCTCCGATACGTTGAGCCAAGTTGCGTTAGCAGCTTTGCCTACAGCCGGTTCTACAGTCAACAGCGATTCAGAAGGCATTACTCTTAAGCGAGACACGGAGTTACCGATTTTGCTTGGTCTGTTCCTATGCATCTACTTACCGAGTGTTACACAACAGCTGACGATAGGAAATTAGATACCGGGAGCGTCGAGACACTTCTTCATGCTGATACCGTCAAGTCAATCTACGACTCCATCTCGGGTAGTTGCGTGACGCTCGACGGGGCTTTGACCAACTGCACTTATCCATGCACTTTGAACTACACCAGTCTTGCTGTTACTCCAGAGTATCCAGCCACTATAGAGCTGCCGTGGGGTTCTGCAACAATTACACTTGATTTGTCGCAGTTTTCAACAGAGATATACAGGTCATGTCATGCGGATAGCGGTGCGAGCGATTGTAAGTTTTTGTCTATAATACCGTACCAGGAGCTCGGGTACAAGAGCCTCAAACCAGATCTGACTAATTATTGATATTCGATATCTGAAATAGGCGAAGCAACCTGTCGAGGATCAATTCAACCACAAGATGCGGGAGCCAATCACCACGTCTATGGTACCATAGTGTACAAATCAGCGTTGTTCAAATGGGATACATCCGATAACGGAACGGTTAGCATGGCGCCCTACGCAAGCAGGGGAGGCGAGTCATGGTTCTACGAGGGTTAGAATCGGATCGGATCAGTATGCAGTAGCGATATCGATACCAGAGTCCTTGAAAAAATTCTCGGAGCTACCTTGAATAATTTTGTAATAAAAGCAAATGCGGTCGTTTGATTATTGGATGTTAAAATGTTCACAGGGATAGTGCATCCCTAGTCTTGATAAACGAGAGAATTCCGCCAACTAGCCTCCGCTGCAAGGCGGTGAGATCAATAATCATTCTCCATGCTTTGACCAACTTTATAATGCGGTAACACCACAATCGCGATCTGGTGGTCCCATTAAATCTCCGCCCTGTGACCTCATCGAGCATGTCGCCTAGCTTGACCTAACCATTAATTATTAACCAAGGAGGAAATACTCTTTTTCTTTGTTTTACCTCTGACTATCAACCCTCCGCATACTGGCCCTTATCCCGTCAAGCTAGATCAACCTGTCAAAAGCCATCTCGCACGCCTCGGCAATAGGCTAAGCTAAGGCTTACAGAGTGCAAGCAGGTACATGTAGGCTTAAACTCGACCTCATGAAATCGACACCTGACAACACAAATCACGCCGACCCCCCGCCCAACCGTCGCACATACCCGCCCCTCCAACTGTACGACCACAACCTCTACATAGGCCTATAGGCTTTCCATTGGATTTTTGGCCAGGGATTGTGGTTTTTGTAGGACAGCTCTAAACCTTTCCGAGGTAGGGCTACAATTCACGAGTTGGTTCGTCCAGGGTCGAGGTGGGATTAGAAGAAACCCTTCGCTCCCTCGCGTTGGGTACTTGAGCACAAAAAAGTATCAAGCACCTTGGCAGGAATGTGATCCATCTGATGATCTGAATTGAATTTTTTTCCCTGCATCTCTGACCCTGCGAATCACACCCAATGAGAACAAATAAGGCGGGGACAAAGAAATGGCATGGGGCAGCGAGCGGGGAACCCTTTTTTTCTTTTCAATGTTCGATTTCCCTGTTTATCCTTGAGATTCTTCTTTTTCGTATCAGGGAAATGAATTCTACTTTTGAAGAGCTCGCAGCGGGTTTGACAATGAAATTGCTGTTATTCGTCCGTTTGCCATCAAGGGCAAAAACAAAAAAAAACTTGGTCACGCCTGAGTTTTCCGAAAAGATCTTAAGAGGATACTTTTTGGAATATGATAAAGAGAAGTGGTATAGGTGTACCTCGTACATGATAGGCGTGTGTACATGTACGTACTTACATGACGGTGACGCTGGGTGACTCTGTTGCATAGTATCGGGAAATATCTCATTGTTATGCATTTTCTAGTCGGATTTGTATCCAACAGAGCAGATAATCAAATTATCGTGCTCGTTCTAAATCGCGATGCTTGAGCCTTTCGTCTCGCATATAGTGGTTTCGAAGCACAAAGACCCAAGGCTATCTCAGGGCTAACTGGCGGAGACCCCGTCTATGGAGGCACAAAATCACTTGATGATAGCATGAGGCTTCAAAAATGACCTAATGCTAAACGCGGAGTTCTTCTCCTGTTAGCCTTCCCCCCGCTAATAGGAGGGAGAAAGTAGAGGAGGAAAAAATCGCACCAAATCATCCGATTTCGCAAAAGCGATATTCATGGGGCCATTCCCTTCCCCGCCGCTGAACTCTCTTTTCGAGATAGAATCACAATGATAGCATTTTTTTGTGGAGTGATCACACCCCATCCCTACCTCTTATTTGCAGCTGTTCAGGAAGAAAACCTTGGCTACGGTGATGTCCCTGCTTACGGATAGCGGCAAAATGGTGTGGGTGGCAGCTAGCAAAAGTGACCAAAAGAAAAAAAGTTGGTAGCGTGATTCGGCTGCATTGGCGATAAAACATGGGGCAAGGACCGTTTTTGCACTTGGGCTCGTATGCTCGTACTGACCTGTTGGGCTTGGTCTCTCGTCGAAGAAAAAATAGCTGTTGGACCTTGTACGAAAGTGATACATCGATGTCTGTGTCTGTTGCAGCCATGGTAGAAGTGTACTTGATGTACTACTCACATGCATCGATCTCAACTCCCAATCCAGTCGATTTCTGTCTGGGTAAATTTAAATGCAATAGAAGCAAAAGAAAGAGAAAAGACCGCTACATAAGACATTGAATGTCTCGCCCGTGGCCGAAATCGTCTTAACCTTTTCATGGACCCTTTCTTTTGTTATATTTCCCTCACTTTTTGGCTCTCTCCTTTTTTACGCTTGATGTTAAAGGGAGGGTATTCCCACGGAACTCGGTAAGGGAACTCTTGTAACTTTTCTTGGTTTTTGCGGGGAAATGGAGGAGGCGATTGCGAATAATATATTTCATTCCGCTTCGCAAATCCTCTCCTCCAACTTCATTATCGTGTGGATATTGGAAAGTGGGTTTTTTGCTTTTCAGACTTTGCTGCCTTGCCTTGTCTGCCGACGTCCGAATTTACAGAAACGAGAGAGGTTCTCGACCCGTCCCGTCCACACAAAGTTCTATACTTTTTGTATCAAATCGAATAGCCTTTAGTGGCATGTTTGGGAGGGATATCAGAATATTCAATAAAAATTTCCCGCCATTTTTTTTACTCATTCGATTTTTATATCGACATATTTGTTGATATCATAATCAGCAGGCAGAATATCCTCCATAACTCTCTGCCTATCTATCTCTTTTAATTTCTATTTCAGGCGGAGGGTTTTCCATTGACGAAAGAAAAGGAATCGGACTCGGTGAGATAGATCTCCTGTCCTTTTCCTATACTGCCATTTGGGCTGGGGTCTTTTCTCGTCTGTGTGCGCATCGAGATTAGTATTTTCTGCGAGGGAAAAGGTGAGACCTGAGGCTGCCCTGGTCGGCTGGGAAGCAGAGAGGGAAAGAAAGGGTTTTTCTTTTTTGCGTGACCCAACTCCACCCAGCAGCAGTAGTAGGAATAGCAGCAGTTCAGAAGCAGCATAGCAGCACCACCCACGATCGCATCGGAGCACGCCTGCTGCACCACCACCACCACCCCGTTGCTGGAATCGTCCTACCTCCAGCCGCTATAATACTATATTATACTTTTTTTTTGCCTCTTCCTTCATTTTATTTTTTTACCCTTCAAGGCCCTCTCCTCTTTTCCCCTCTGAATATTCTTTTCTCGTCCCTCAGTTTCCCATCAGATCAATATCTCACAAAGATACTACCAACATTGCATCCATCATTGCCTTCATGGCTGTGTAACCCTTTTCAATCCTGCCCAATACCTATCTTCCCTCCCAGTTCACTTTCGTCAAGTCGTTCGATATCATTATTGGGTTTGCCCCGTCCTGACCAATCCCTGCCCAGCTTTGAGTAACGGTTGCAGCGATCCTGCCCGCCCCAGACGACCCGAACAAAACAACTCTGCTTGGTCGACCGACCCCATCCCCATCGATTTCTCGCCTGCTACTGGTCTACGGCTAAGCAAGGATATTTTTTTCGTTAGCGAAAGAAAAAAATTAGTACGGTAGACGACTTCAAGCCCTTTCCTACTGTAAAATAGAATTCTTTTTCTCCTTCTTTCTTTTCCCCCCTCCTTTCACAATGTTACGACCGACAACAGCCACCGAAGTAACAATTAAAGACCCTTCCGTCAAACCTTCACCCCCGAAAACCCGCCGAACCCCGTCCTTCCTCTTCGACTCCCCACCATCCGCTCCCCTCGCTCCGACAACCTCCAACGCGACCGCCACATCCACCTCGAAGCCANGACACCCCCCAACGCGCCCGCCACATCCACCTCGAAGCCANACAAAATCCAAGCGAGACAGTATACTAGGCTCGCCTACATCACCCCGGAAATCTTTTTTCCCGTCTCCGACAAAATCTAGTTTTAGCAGTGCAAATAGTGGTGGAAGCAGTGGCTTTGCCGGTGGAATCTTCTCCCTTTCCTCGCTACTCTCTCGAATGCCAAGTGCCGCCTCTATAGCGCCGATCCTTTCAGCCTCCCACCACCACAACCAACCGAGCAAAGAACCTGCAGCAAACTCGCGAAAAATGGCCGGCGGGAATGCTAAAGATAAATCGGTCGGACTAACAGCAGCCGAAAAGCAAGAAGCTGTGAGGAATGCACAAGCCATCATAGCATCCGTTAGGAAAGATTGGGACTGGGAGGTTGAGATGAGGAAGCAGAAGAGAAGAAAGGTGGATGATGTTTCTATTGCTTCGCCCACTGGCTCGACAACCTTACCCGAAGAGGTTGAGGACAGCGAGGATGAGGATGATGTGGAGTACAGGTCACGGTACGAATCGGATAGCGATGACAGTCGGTATCCCGCTTCCACATCCGGCAAGAATACGAAGAAACAAGAAGTCTACGCGGACGATGAACCAAAATCAGCCTACCGATTCCACGGACCCGATGCTATCGGAGCTTCGCCCTCGAAAGAAGAAAAGAAAGCCCGGCGGAAGAAGGAGCTCGAGGAAGAGATGCAGTGGAACGACGGACTAAGGATTTTTATCGAACGAAGAGATTTATGGACCCAAGCCAACAAGGACGGAAAAGTCCCTATCGGGAAGAGCAAGTTTGAAGATGTTGGTTTCCTCAATCTCAAGCTCGCTCCGTTGTGGTATAGGGTGATTACTCACAAGACTGTCTCACAGAATCCGTTTTACGATGCGGTGGTGCCTGAAGCATACCCGCAGCTCTACCAGAGGATTATCGTCAAAAGCAATACCCCGACCATTCCGATCAATTTGAAACATATGGTAGGCATCCCTTGGCTCTCTCCCTCACTACGAATTACAGACTAATACCTGGCTGTAGACCAACGCTATCGTCGAAGGCTGGAAACACGATGGACAATGGCCGCCCAAACCAACAAAACCTGAACCAGCTTTCTCAAAGAAGAAGAATGTCAGCGTTGGCGAGAGCATGGTCAAGCGAGTTTTCGGAATTGGTCGATAGAGACGAAAACCAATACCACTTAGCACCATTCGTCAAGCTATCAGCTAGAAGTCATGGCTATCACCCCCGCCGAAGCCATGGATTCTATCGAATTTTTGATCGCGTACGACTGCATCGGACAGCATTCTTTGCCACTCTCACTATCTAGAGAAGTTCATCTAGAGATGCTCATTGTATATCATTGTTGCTACACTTTTCCCATTCTCTATGTTAATATTTTTGTCGATGGGAGGAAGAACCGGGCACTGCCAGTTTGCCTAGGGCTTTAGAGCTTCTCAGCAAGTCAAGTTTCCGGTCTCCCTTCTAAAGGTTTTGTTTCTCCAGCAAGAAGAAGGTGGAGTTCTGGTGGAGTTCTTTTTACATTTCGCATTTCTCATCTCAGGTCTTTGGAGGCTAGGTATTTGATTTCACTTTTGGACTTGGTTTTTCCTGTCAGCATAGTTGTTCATATTCATGTTTTAAAGGCGCAACGAGATCGCAAGCTTTGTACAGATGACTGTATTCTAACGCATGGAGCCTGATGAAGGAAGGGAGCAAAGGAAGGCATGATTTTGATATTGGAAGCTAGCGACGGATAGATACGAGAATTCAACGAAGCCACGGAACAAAGTGGATCTGGCAAGACATACCAAGATGTTATCTCCTTCTATTTAAGAGCTGTAGTGGATACTGCGATTTATGCTATATCTATAGACACCGAGCGGATTGCGAAATGTTAGCAACCCCTCTAACACCTCACATGAACGGTTCTGATACAGAGACTCCCCTCCCCCACTTTCTTTACCATGGATCCGCAAACAACTTGTATAATGGTACCGCTCGTATTTTCCAGCTAAAGATTTCTTGGATATACAGGGTATCTGATTGAATTATATATCCCTCCCAGCCCTTGAATTGACATTGAACTCTACTTAAGTACTTAGCTACCACCAAATTATAAGAAATATTTCTCCATCCACCACCCATTCTGAGAAACGATCAACCCAGGTCCTCCCTTGTACGACTGCAGAACCTCATACCAACACTCCAAGCAACCTTCATTTTGTTTTTTTCGGAACGGTAAAATACTGTAATATTTTACGTCGCAAAACAAAGGCAGACGAGCCGCCTGTCACTTATGTTAGGTTCCCCACTTTCTGACGCCAAACCCCTCGCCTCCAAAACTAGTTGAACTCCCTTTTTGTCGGCGAGGATCGATAAACCTGTATCATGTCCATTTGCGGAATGATTTATTGGGAGACAAAAACTTGGTTTTTCGCTTTACTCTCTTGTCATCCCGTTGTTGAAACCCGGTTTTTTCTGTAGGTTAGCATTGATAAATGTAGGTTATTTTCCACTTATTTCTTTGAGACCGTTATAGGTTTTAAGGTTAAAGTTTGATGGTTTTTCCTTGTCGGCGACGTTATCTTAGCCGGTGATGGAGCATCGGTATAGCTTTCTCTCGTTCTTGATCTCAAGTAGGAGAAGAATGACTTGGAGCTAGCAGTTTAACTATATAACCAAAAAAAAGATATCAAGAAAGAACATACGAAAAAGAGAGCTGTTTCAAAACAGTACGGTCCTCAATCCGAATTAGCTAGGCGAGGTCCTGAGGGGTCTGTCGGTCAGTCGCAAAAAAAAAAAAAAAAAAAAAAAAAAAAAAAAAAAAAAAAAAAAAAAAAAAAAAAAAAAAAAAAAAAAAAATTTTTTTTTTTTTTTTTTTTTTTTTTTTTTTTTTTTTTTTTTTTTTTTTTTTTTTTTTTTTTTTTTTTTTTTTTTTTTTTTTTTTTTTTTTTTTTTTTTTTTTTTTTTTTTTTTTTTTTTTTTTTTTTTTTTTTTTTTTTTTTTTTTTTTTTTTTTTTTTTTTTTTTTTTTTTTTTTTTTTTTTTTTTTTTTTTTTTTTTTTTTTTTTTTTTTTTTTTTTTTTTTTTTTTTTTTTTTTTTTTTTTTTTTTTTTTTTTTTTTTTTTTTTTTTTTTTTTTTTTTTTTTTTTTTTTTTTTTTTTTTTTTTTTTTTTTTTTTAAAAAAAAAAAAAAAAAAAAAAAAAAAAAAAAAAAAAAAAAAAAAAAAAAAAAAAAAAAAAAAAAAAAAAAAAAAAAAAAAAAAAAAAAAAAAAAAAAAAAAAAAAAAAAAAAAAAAAAAAAAAAAAAAAAAAAAAAAAAAAAAAAAAAAAAAAAAAAAAAAAAAAAAAAAAGTTTTAGAGTTTTTCTCGCTCAAGGTCGCCGCCTATCGATACAACCCGAGATCAACAACGAAGAATGTTGGGTTCCTTATTTTCTCTTTCTGCTTGCGGGTTGACAACATTCTGCAGACGGGATATGCCGTGGTTGGTGTAGGCCGTAGATTCCTCAAATATGATACGCAGGTTATAAATTTTACAAGAGAAGAAATGGATAATCGGGGATCTGCGAGGTCGGCATTGTCGAGCGGTTCCTTCTTTGTTTCCGCCCTTTTTCAGATATTTTCAATCATTTTGCTATTTGAGATGGAAGGTCTAGATGAAGTATTTACGGACGAAAGCTTTGTTTGCTTGGTCACCGAAATTAGAGATTCTGTGACACCTTTGCAAACGACACGATGGAGAAGGCGATTATTTATCATAGGCTTCATCCTTTATTTCGAGTTCCAGAAGAATTAGGAAGAGCTCGAGGGGATTATCTTCCAAGTCGCCATTCCGCCACGACCGCTCCTTCCTCATCTTAACCATGGGAAAGCATCAGAAGGAGAAAAATCGTTATATGTGGGATTTCTCTCCATCCTGTCAAAGAGTGCCTCTCCCTTTTTTCATCTCGCATGCATGGCATAAGGCACCTGCGGCACATCTGCAAGCCATCTACGTAGTCTGAACCAAACAACCAACTGAAAATATTAACATTACAAGCTGTAACAAAAATTGAAATATCGGCCTTTTTTTTTTTTAAGAGGAAATGTCCAAAAATACCCCATTTAATATAATAGAGTTCGAAATTCACTTTTTCTCCCTATATCACAGCTCGCCCTATATACCCCCATTCGTATCTCACCCCCTCGTCCTTTCTTTCCCGATATTATAATTCTCCACTTTTTTCCATCCCCCTCGCAAAATGGCGACATGATCTGGTAACCCGGCCATGGCTAAGTCAAGGCTGTCAATCGTTACCTTTTCGTACCGGCCGTAACCTTGGTTTTCCCGGTGTTTTTTCTGTTCAAAATGTTCTCGCTTACTGAAAATCCATGTCCCCATTAAGGAAATCGATTGAGAAAAAAGGTCCAAATATGCGAAAATACAACAGACGAGTTGCGTAAACTTCTTTTCACCCTGGTTTTTGCTGCTGAGCCCTCGCGAAGAGATATGATCCATTCATAGCCCTGCAGATATGCGCGTGGGACCCTGATTTCATCCTCGGAAGGAGAGAGAAAACCCCCCCTCGTCGATTGAGAGGAGTTTCGTACACCCACATGCAAGTTTTTTTTTACGATGATCGTTTTCGGTAGTGATATTGTGCGATTTGGGAACGAATGTACGGGACCTGTACTCTCGCAAATTCGTGTGACGGTGGGGATTCGATAGCCTTACATTTTAGGCAGGAACGTCATGTCCAGTTTAACTTTTTTGACCTTGGGGGACGCACATCACCGATACGTTGCAGATATCATGTACTGCATGCACCACCCTGTGGGGACGATATTTTATGTAAATCAGTCTAGGCGCGCATATGAGAGGGGAATATTTGGACCGTTTCCGTTTCAGATGATTTGATTGATCGGTGACTAAAGGTTGGACGGATTTCGTCCTACTTTATCTGTCGCGGGAGGGTGTCGCCATATATTTCTATAGATGTATATATATACCCTCAACCACACCGCACCGCTTTTGGATATACTTGGATTTCATATTTCTCGGATTCGCAGAGTGAGAGTTATGATCGTCATATAGACCTTATATATATGTGCGGGATGGTGAGCTGCGATATCTTGAGTCTTGGGTTTCTTAGCATTTGACTATTGAGAACATTGCTGTTTTATATATTGCATTGGAGAGAGCATAGATGGACACAGTATAGATTTTTCCTTTTCCTTTACCCATCATATATATTGCATCACCGGACGTCTTGCATACCTTTGGATTTTTTTGTTTCTGTTCTTGCCCTTCGCTTTTTTCCTTTCTTAATATAGCTTGACGAGCTATATCGTCGCCCGCATATCAAACTCCACGATATCGATACCCTCCACCTGGTTATACCACCACATCATACCCGAGCTGGCCTCCCACAACATACCCGATAGACTAATACCCTGCCTCAACGCCACCTAATCGACCTACCAGGTCTTCTCCCCATAATGTCATCAGTAACTTACACCCCCTCCAACTCAAGCACCTACCACGACTCCTCCATCGAACTCGACAGCCCCATCAACCAAGCCGAAAAACTAGTCGCCCTAATCGAACGATTCGGCCGCTGGCCCGCCTACCTCACCGGAGACCCTATCGACTCTCGCGGCAACGAACTCTTTATCCCAATTGTTGCTCTAGGTTCTTTAGCAATTATTTCGACTGCCGCAAGGGTTTATGTGAGAGGATGGGTGGTAAAGAGCGTAGGATGGGACGACTATACCATGCTGGTGGCGTTGGCGGCGACAATGGTGTTTAATGCGCTTTATGCTTGGGCGGTGAAAGCTGGGGGGTTGGGGAGGTACGAGATTGATGTGCCGTTGGAGATGTGGCCGGTGCTGTTTAAGGTATGTTTTTCCTGCTCTAGCTGTACGAGGTAATTGTGGGATGTTGACAATATTATAGGCAACTTTTTTAAACCCGATAATGTATCACATATGCATCGCCTTCTTGAAGGCGTCAATTTGCTTGTTCTTGCTGCGGATAGCTACGGTGAAGATTTATAGACAGATCCTGTGGGGGACTTTGATATTCTCTTCGATATCTCTGTTTGGGTTTATGGTCGTCACTTCGTTTCAATGCGATTATATGGATCTGTTTATGGGAAAGAAGACAAATCCTTATTGCTTGAGTCCTTTGATTGTCGAGAAGTGCAGTTTTGCGAGTGCTGGTGAGTCGACAACTTGCGTTAACGACCTGCTTCGTCGAGAGGAATTGCTAATGAGCCTATGACTTTGTAGCTGTAAATATCGTGACCGACTTTTTGGTCGTCATCCTCCCCATACCGATGCTGTGGCATGTAAGCATTTCGAGGAGAAAGAAGTTTCTGATTAGACTAATCCTATCCCTCGGTCTCTTGTTAGTATCATATTTCTATAATATCATTCCGAGGGGGGGCTACTAACATATATGCATATCTTCCTCCAGCGCTTCCTTCGCAACCGTCATCCGCCTAATCTACATTCTCGTCTGGCCGCCATACGGCAACTTTACCCGCCGCATCGAATTCGAAATCTGGTCTGTAATAGAACTAAACTGTGGAATCACAGTCGCCAACATTCCTGCCTTAGCACCTCTGATTAAGGGATTCCTCGAACGTCGTAAAAACTCCCCGAACGGTTCTCCAAACAACAGCAACAACAGGAATCAAACCCCGCCCCGCTTTGGTCTTATCAAGCTACCTAATCGGAAGACTTGGTTGCCCGTTAAAAGCTTACGACACTTCCAGGTCTCATTCGGAAGGAGTCTATTCAGCACCAAGGGAGGTGGAGACTCCAGCGAAGACGGGTCAGGGAACTGGAGCTGGGGTAGCGGATCGACTACCAATGGATCTACGGCTGGGTACGGGAAAAAAGTGAGGGTGCACGAGAAGAGGAGCAGCGACTTAACCTCTTTGACCACTATCGAGGACACAGAAAAGTCCTGGTTTAAAGGACGCGGCACCACCGCATCCCACGCCACCTCCAACGTCGACTCCCTCACATCAATATATGATAAATACAGACGAAGTCACCAGACTGCAGAGCTAGATACCCTCTCCAGCATGAGCAGCAATAGAACAATGGTGGCTTGGTCGAAAAAGACGCCGAGTCAACGAGGCGGGTATGCGGAGAGTATTGCTGAGAGTGAAGGGGAGACGGTAAGGATTACGAAGACTACGAGTATAAGTATGGTGGATGAGGAGGTTCCACCGGGGACAGCGGTGAGCCCCGATGGGAGGGAGGTGGGGGATGAGATGCCGATTATGCCGAGGAAGACGCATAGTTATGTTAGGAGGGTGTAGCGATTGTTCTTAGTAATGATTTTTTGCACGGAGATGTACGTTATTTATGCATTACGGGTCGATGCACTCTATAATTTCGGATGGCGAGGTATACTAATACCACTAATATATGTTTGGGTATCTCTGTAGCTCACGGGTGATACATTGGCTATCAAGTCATTGCGAGAAGGCTAGCTTTCAATTAGTTATCAAGACTCTCGATGGTCCGCTAGTAATTCATATCCACATGAGAATTCGATTCCAACTTGGAATGACCAATCGCATCTTCCAAGTTCCAATAGAATCGGGAAGGATCCTTTACTCCAGCACAGGTATATATTCCAACATATCAGGCGAACTAGTAAATTCCATTGGTAAAGTCAACGACAGTCACGCCTTCAAACGGACCGCTCTTGCCCAGCAGTCCCTTGAACGCATCGTGAATTGGATCCTTCTCGACATAGTAGTCGCGATCCCAGAGGTTTGCAAACTCAAGGACGAATCCGTGTGTGTGTCCGTGCTACAAATGTGGTGTTTTCGTTAGAATCGCCCTAAGATATCGATGCGGACTGACAAAGCTGATACGAACCTGCTGTCCCTCCGTGCTATTATCGATACCACCCTTGATGGAAAGAATATACGGCTTATTCGTATCCGGATGAATGCAAGTATCCTTAAGTTTGATAAATGCCTCACAAATCTATAAAATCCCACCATCCACATTGATATATCAGCAATCCATCCCACTCACAATTAAACCAAAATTGTGTTGAAGCAACCACCACTCACCGGCTTCACCGCCTCGCTCGGCGTTCCCGCCTTAAACTTTATCAGCACGATATGCACCACCGTCGACATTGTCGAAGAATTCAAATATTTCGAAAATTTAGGATTGGGAATTGCGACGTGCACGGTGTACAGCAGCGAGAAGGAGATTAAAAGCAGAGAGGCGAAGAAGAGGAGGAAGAGAGGTCCGCGGCCGATCATTGCTTGTTGCTTTAAGGTTTCTTTTGGTGTTGACGGCAAACGGTGGGAACGTGAGCTTGCGTGTATCCTTGGTCGGGTTTTCGTCGGCGGATGGAGTAATCAGGCATGCGAGATAGAGAGGAAGGGAAAGAGCGGGTAAGATGAAAGATAACGAGCGACGATGCAGATGTGAGCTGGCAGCGGGAAGGGTAGAGAGAGATGAATAAACAAGTCCGAAAGTTCGAGCTGAGGGATGCTGGCTTAGCGTCATCGCAATCGTTAATCTCGGATCAGGGGAACGCGAACAGAACTAATGCCGCATTGTGATACCGGATGCTTGGCGGTAATGCGCGATAGCTCGAATGCCGCACTATCACTTTTTGCGGCTCACCATGCAGTAGCATGCTTTCAGGCGTCGAGAGAGAGGGTTCTCGAACACCTGGTTTTTACCAGACAATCAAACCCTCAGCGTCGTATTCATCGCATCATACTCACCTAGGCATTGCATTGGATTGCTCGAGGAAATGTCTACTGGTATGTCTATCTCATGCCGAGTGTTTTGGTCAAAGCAACAGCCAATTGATATAGCCCTAAGCTAAAGCATTTAAATTCTCATGTAGATTTCCGGCCTATCGTTGTTTGCACGTTTGCGGACCTTCGGGAGTCGGCAAAGGAACGCTTTGTGAGAAATTGAAGGCTACAAACCCCGAACTCTTCAAATCATCAATATCTCACACGACGCGTCAGCCGAGAAATGGTGAAGTAGATGGAGTAAATTATTACTTCGTCTCCCAATCTACATTTTCGTTTCTCGTATCTCAGAATGCATTTGTCGAAACAACTTTTTTTAGTGGCAATAGCTACGGCACCAGTAAACAGACAATCATCGACCAGAGAGCAAAGAATTCAATAGTAGTATTGGATGTTGATATAGAAGGAGCTGAACAGATGAAAATGACTGATATCGATGCTCGATATGTTTTCGTCAAACTGCCAAGCTTCGCGATGCTTGAGGAACGGTTAAGAGGGCGAGGCAGTGAAAAGGAAGAGGAAATTCAGCAAAGGTTAAATCAAGCTAAGGTCGAGCTCGAGTACGCGGATACACCGAGTATATTTGATAAAATTATTATCAATGATGATCTCGAAACCGCCTTTAGCGAATTCGTGGAGTTCGTATCTAGGCCAGTATTCCAAAATCCTTAACATACTGGCTGTTTTACCTATTCTTTTGAAAGCCTTGCGTTCCGACACTTTATTTCTTCCAGATGCCCCAAATTATCCAGTATCACATGGTTGCGGCTTACCACGCAGCAACACATTATGATGATTTCTTAGGGAGGAAGTCTAGAAAGAGTGCTCGGGTGTGACGGAGAATGATCGCAGACGTTCAAAGATTTCGACTTCAATGTTGGAGGGCACATCATGCAAAGCTAAGAGTACTCTAGGTTGTGCTTAGTCGCGGAGTGCTGACTCTGTAAAATCTCAGTTTGAGACTTTATACTGCTAGCTGTTGCAGCTATAGCCACTGGACACCAACCTTAACACCATGATGATGACCTGTTGGTTGTCACAATAGGTTCGAATCTAAAACCAACGAGAGCATGCTTTGATATGCTTTGATTCAGTGTTTTAAATAGCCATTAAAGCCACGATGTTTACTTCAATTGGCTATGCATTCCCAATTATGTGCATGTAGAATGTATTTGCAAAAATCTAACAAGAGCTCGCTAAAACGCATTGTAGACCTGGGTCGAGAATGACATATCACAAATATACACAGAATTACCCATTTTCTTTTACCTCAATTTCACATAATATTTCTAATATGAGCCTTCTCACTCGAAGGCAAGTATGCACCATGCAGAGTAAACCGTATCGATGGATCGAGGGGCTAGTCTTTATAAGCCTGGTAAGATTAGTTATAAACCTAACTCTATCAGCGACCCAAGCCTCGGCGGACCGTGTACGGATAAAATATAGCGGGCCCTGGGGAGAATTCTATGAGTTCCTTGAGGAAGCAAAAGGTACTACAATGATGCCTTATGTATGGTCGGGATCTCTTGGTAAGTTCCTATAATTGAGCTCCATTTCATTAATTTTACATCATTTAGTTAGAATAATTGTCTAATTAAAGTGCGGATTAGAACAAGGAGATACAAAGGGAGCCAGATGCCTCCGAGAGAGCAAAATCCCCGATCCCGTAACAGGCATCCGCACGGTAGTCCTCGATAAATGTACCTGCATCGGCGGATGCGACAACCGCGGCCTGAATCACCCCGTTCCGGAGCTTCAGTGGGATTTCTTGGGTGTGGCCTTCTGGCACGAGGAGGAACCGAAGAAAGATACCAGTCTCCAACCATTTTGGGCGGGTACCATTTCGAGCTCGAATACGGGTCGCTGTTTGACGTATACGCCTCTTGAGAATCCGATGCTGGATAAACCTCCAAAGTTGTCGCCGATTGGGACTGTTACTATGCAGCAGTGCCTGATGGGCGATCCGACACAGAGCTGGGTGGTTTGGTTAAGGGATGGTGGCCAATTTACACGGTATGCATACCTAATACTATGATTTAAAGGGAGGTGGGTACATTTTGAGCGGTATCAGCATACTGATATATATTCTCATTTATATTTAGCATCTTGCCAGCCTATCATACACATATGATCGAAGAATGCTTTGAACCTAAAGGCACCTTCCGAGGTCTGGTTGTACACCAGCCCGCCTCGCAAGGAGATTTTCAGCCAGAAGATATTTATTTCGGGTGCAGTAGTGACATCAATACGCGGTGGATGCCTCATCCAGAGTTCCTCAAGGTCCCAGAGGACTCGGTATTCGCAGTGGATAAATACAGAGATTACCGAACGGAGATACTAAGCACGACACGGGACTTTGCAAATTACCTACTAGAGGATTAGAAGCTCATCTCTCCTTTTCTCTCATCTTTTAAAGCGGCTAGTTGACGTTATAATGATCCTGCACAAATATAAAATTGAGAACCACCGCAACTTCCCCAGGGGGGTAGCAGAGATTCTTTTACGCAGTAACGCTATAAAAAAAATTTTTTTTGCAATATTTTATTATGACATCTATAAATTTTTGCATCTTTAAACCTTTCTATCCATTTACGCTTGAGAAACCTTGCTCGGGAGTTTGACAAAGAGCCTAGTCACTGCGGCTGCTTTGAAATTTAATTTATAATAATGTTGCAAATTTTTAAAACGCCTACTCTTGTGCTATGTTGGTTGGTTACTATTAATACGAGAATTGCTGAGAGTGCTTGAATGTTAATGTTTTAGCCGCTGCAGTTTTTGCAGCGGCATCAAGTTGCTGGATTGCATGTTGCTATGTTACGTACAAAGTAACATGATAAAATATTCGTCGGACGAGCTCCTCACCCCGTACTAAAAGTCCACATAGTAGGATAACGCGATGCTCAGTAACACCGTTTGTCTAGGCTTTGATATCTAGGCTTCTAATGTTGTCTGATGGCGAATACACCAAGGCAAGGCTTTGACTGATATACTCTCAGAGTCTTCCTGGTGCCGACTTTCAAATTCTTGAAAGCCACTATTGAAGCCATCATGCGAGCGGCCTTCGTCAATATATTTTGGATTTTTACTACCATTTCATTATTTCATATCAAACAAGGAGAGACAGCTCTCCAGGCTGACGAACACGTTTTCATAGGCCCCGAGGAGGACTTTTTCCAGTATACTTATGAAAATTCTGGGGATGAGTTTATTGATAGGGTCTCCTACCTTTGGTCGGGCGCAATAGGTAAACCGCCGTCCCCGAGAAACTCTGTATCTACGAGATGTGAAAATTCTACGCCTATACTAACTTTACCGAACTCCATCCAATAGAACAAGGAACCCCGCAAAGCCAATGGTCATTGACAGGGTACAAGCCAAGATGCCTCAGAGACCCCGTCGACCCGAGAGAAATTACCGGTTACCTTGAAGTTGCCGAATGCAAATGCGTCGGAAAACAGAAAGACGGATGCAAAAATGGAAATATCAATCATCCGGCGAAGAATTTCAGATGGAATTTTATGGGAGGTATAATAACATGGAAGATGGGAACCGGGCCGAGGGGCCTTGATTACGCTGCATACTGGATTGGTGCGATCCAAAATGCCTGGACGGGTCGGTGCCTTACATATATCCATGACATAGAGGATAAATCCAAGGGTAAACTTGGAGAGGTCACTACGGAGTTTTGCGAAGGTGAACGGGATAGTCAGAAATGGGTGGTTTGGCTCTTTGATGGGCATGCGACGACAAAGTGGGTAGCCGCTTCCACTTAATCGTTTCTGGAATCAGCGAGGTATATACCGGTGCTAATATTGGGCTTTACTGCAGAATCCAGCCATTCCGTGCTCATATGAACGACATGTGCGCTGACCCGCAAGGTTCATGGCGAGGTTTAATATCTCACAGACCCTCTAGGTGGGCAAGCAACGATCCGGAGGTGTATTACGGGTGTAACTCAGATGTTAGTACACAGTGGACGCCGCATCCTTGGTTTTATCGAGTTACTTCAGATGCATCTTATCAGAGTGAACAAGAGAAACAAAAGAGAAGAGAAGAGGCTCAGAGGATGATAGATTTCAGGCAGTAAAGATTGAATGCACCCATTACCGTGGCCATGTCGCTGTTCGACTTGTCTGTTAGGTATATTAGCTTTTTTGAGGTTTAGGAGGTTAGATAATTAATAGCGCTACATCGCCGAGTAAAGCTGAAATCATTAATATGAATGAATTGCGTTTTGTATGAAGGAACTTTAGCATTTGAAGCATTATGCATATAAATTCAGAACAACGTTGCAACGCAGCTGCCTTGACCCAAAGCTCTCTTGTAAATTAGTATGCATATACCCTATAGCTATCAGTGGAAGCAGAGAAAGTACCTCTTATAACCGAAACTCGAGACTTGAGCCAAACAAACCATGTTGGATAATGAAATTGATCGTACATGGCAACTGAATTCCAGCTGCATGCTTATGCCTCGAACGCTTCAAAGCCCAATGCGTGAAACAAAGTTGTTGGTTTTGACCCTAAATTTATACTTAGACTCTGGGACATGGCAATGCAAATCAACCAACATGAAACTTGAAATTGGGTTTATCGAGTGATTTTGGCCCCGTTGGGTTTCGAGAGTCTTGGATCTCTCTGCATGTCCAGAATTTAACGCGCTTGCGCATGCGAACCTCAGCTGAAGGCAGTGCAATTACACCCTGCTACCTCGTATGTCTTGTCTGGTAGGTTTTGAAGGTCTACTGGCCACATCTTTCGCATTACGAACCTAGCTCCCCCATCAGTTCTTCTTTTGATTTACCAAAATTTCACGAACCCGATTTTGCTGCGTACACTAGCAAGAGGACAAAATGTTAAAACCACTGAAGTTCTTAGCCATTACTCAAATTTTGGTGTGGTTTAGCAGCACCCGAGTGCTGGCCGAGGGAATAATACACAACGGTGCGGACGGAAGTTTTTTCCAATACGATTATCAATTATCATTCGACCCGAGATCTTTCAGCTTGTCCAGTGGTATTGCAGCGGACCAGCGCGCCCAGTCCATTTTGGGGGGCGACAAAACCGAGCTCCCTTATGTTTGGTCCGGAACGTTAGGTACTCTACAAACCCCTATCGCAATATATTGTACGATTCTAAACTCGCATAAATAGAACAAGGAGATAGTCAAGGCAAGAGGTGCTTGGCCGTCAACGGCGGGGAATCCGGGGTCGGAGTTGAGGAATGCAAATGTAATGGCGACATAAATGGCTGTAGTGGGCAACTCATAAACCATCCGGCACCAGAATTCCAATGGAATCTCGAGGGAAAGGTCGTGACGTACAAGCAAGTCCCGCATTCAAGCTTCGCGCCGTTTTGGGTGGGATCCATCAAAAACGGACGGACTGGAGAGTGCCTGACGTATTACCCACGGGACAGGCCGAAACTGCCAGAAGGAAACCTTAAAGAAATCGTGGCGGAAATTGGGACCGTGTGGATGTCAAACTGCGAGTCTACCCGTAATGAACAGGAGTGGTTGATATGGCTATACGATGGGGCGACGATAACAAGGTATGCTCAAATTCGACCTATCTCATTTTTCACCCTGCATGAATTCTTGTAGCCCTCTATCAAGCGAAGCTAATACCATGTTGACTGAGCCGCTAGAATCCAGCCCTTCTTCGGGACTCATATGGTAGATAGGTGTAGCGATCCACCAGGTTCATATCGAGGATTGGTTACCAATCAACATAGTTGGAGCCCCGAGCATGCAAATACAAAACCTAGAGGTCAGATTTACTTTGGCTGCAGTGATCACTGGAACACAGAATGGATGCCCCATCCCCCGTTCTATAAAGTACCTGAGGATGTTGCATTTAAAGGCGAGGCATATCAGAAAATAAGAGACGCAATTACGGCAAATACTCTAGATTTTGTGCGGCTATAACAGAATCAAAGAGATAGCCTACTAGTTGACCGACCATCCTCTGTGTTGCCGTGCTTCAATAGATGGATACTGTTTCCCTAGCTAGCTATTTAATAAGAATAGCATGTTTATTTTCGAGAATCTGTAAGAGCGCTACTCTTCTTGCTATTATGCCAAGCAAACACGAGTATGTAAGTTAGCAAATGTGGATTATACCATAAAGATCAAAGAGAGCGCAAAAGAATCGCGCTTTAAAACTCTCAAGTTCGGCCCTCTTAACCACAATTTCGAGCTCCGGCGTGTACGAAGCTAGAGCGCAAAGCCTGAGAAGATACATGGCCAGTTTAGGCTTGGAAGGCAACGCAAGATTGCTGTTGTATGTTGCAATGCTGCCCATGCCAACCGTGGCTGAGTGTAGGCTATGCATTCCCCTGGCAGATTAGGAGCAGGTTCTGTTTCTTCAAAGCCTAAGAATATACCTTCAACCCGCACCTCCGGTTGGATACATATTTCCTTTGCACTTAGCTTATATCATCTTTCCTTCCGTATTCCACTTGCACTCATGATGCACAAAATCTTCTATCTCAATTTTCAACCTATATTATATTCTGCGAGTATAGTCGTCGAAACTTATTGTCCAATTTATATATACCTTGGTGACCAGCTCCACCCTGAATGACGTATTAGAGATCCATGTATCTAAAGCACGAGCATGCGAGTCTTCTACTCATATTTCTCTTTATCGTGCTGCAAGCCGAAAAAGTTGTTGCTGGCAGAAAGAAAGAAATAGAACCAGAACCAGAAGGCACGTACATCCTTGGCTGGAGAGGCGACTATTACAATTTACATGGCAGGATGGGAAATAAGGATTGGGTGGACGATACTATCGAATATTTTTTCTCCGGCGCTTTAGGCAAGTAGGAAGTTTCTATTGAAGCCGATCTCCTTATATTTTTACACGGCTCCGTGTTGCATCCGATGTTGCTAACCACGGATTTATACTCTAAAAGAACATGGAACCCCGTATAGCACAGCCCGAAAGTTCGGGCCTGGGAGAGATTATAGAAAATTTGACCTATGCCTTCGCGACGCCGACGGTCCATCATCCAGTGAGGGCCGCATTGAAGTCGAACAATGCAAATGTATCGGGAAACCGAAAGATGGTTGTAACAACGGTAACATCAACTTTCCTCAGCCGGACTTTCGATGGAATTTTGTTGGGAAAGTCCTCAAGTGGAAGTTCACCGGCTGGGGTGATGATACTACACCGCAGTCTTTCTGGTATGGGACGATTACAAACGCCGCTACGGGTCGTTGCTTGACACATTTCTATGAAAGCATTAGTGGAGATCCTTTCCATGAGCGTTTAGATCTTAAGACAGGGAAGCTAGGGGAGATTGAAACCAAACCTTGTAACCCTAACGAAGGTAAACAGCAGTGGATAGTATGGCTGTTTGATGGCCATGCGACCACAAAGTAGGTTGTCCTAAACCTCCATGCCTACATGGGCGAATTAAGGATTTAGCAGAAAGAAACTAACCCTGCATCTCCGTTGAGAATACAACCACTCTACCAAACACACATGATTGATAGATGTTCCGAACCTGCAGACTCATGGCGGGGAATAGCCGCCCAATTTCCAACTAAGCAGGACCGAAACCCAGAGCATAAGGAGGTATATTTCGGATGCACCACAGATCAAAATACGCAATGGACGCCTCATCCATGGTTCTACAGACTCGAGGGGAGGTATTCTAAACCCTCGGAAAACAAGAAAGCTAAGGAGCGCCGGAGAAAGGACGCTCAGCTGATGAAAGATTTTACTCCTGGGTATGTTGAAGACGGAACATTGATTGCTATGGTAGACAACACGGGTGCGAACGACATCCGGCTCGACGAACCGCCGCCAAAGGACTTTCCATTCTAGTTTAGCTATAAGATAGTGATGAGACTGATTAATTCTATTGTATGGACACATACAGCGCGTCTGATTTGAAAGAGTAGTACTATCATAGTAAGCTGCAAAAGCGAAAAGTATACCTATATACGTGAATTATACAATATTTATGACAGTAAGTTAAAGAAAGTTTAAAACCCCATTTAAATAAAAAAGCGCCGGTTGCATAAACTTACACCGAAAGCTTCAAACGGAATAATCTCGCTGTGGTATCAAGTTACACTCTGAAGACTCTTTTAGTACCCAATCATCTGGAAGAGAGTCTATCTATTGACTGCCCACAAACCGCAGATACTCCGCCAAAAGCGCTAGCTCTGCGGTAGCCTGTTGAGCAACCATATAATTCGTCAGCAGCACTGTTGCCGCCTCCCTTTCTTTCGCTTCAATTTCGGCCCGTTTTCTACGGGCTAATTCCTCTGCTAGAGCCTCGAGGAACGCTTCCCTCTCTTTCCTCTCTCGTTCTTCTTGTTGGACTTCGAGAATGGCTTGAAAGATCTCAGCAAGGGTGAGACCAGATTTTGAAAAGTCGTCGTCGGCGTCATCTCCATCATCATCGTCGGCGTCAGCTTTTCTAGCGGCTTCACCGCTATCCCCTTGGCTTGGTGGTCTTGCATATGAATATGATACTATCTTTTTCGCTTTTGCTACCCCTTTCTCGTCCATGTCGTATTCCAGTAAATCTTCAAATCTACACTCTGTGTTAGTAGTAAACTCACACAAGCTAGGGTAATTTGGGTGTGAGAATTTAGCATACCTTGCGGATACCAGATTAAACGATATCAGAGCTTTATCCGAGCTTTGGAACCTCCTGAAATCTTCCCATTGGAAAACAATCCCGACGTCATCTCTATCGGAAGTTCCTTCAACCGGGAGAATACATTTCAGACGAATCATCAGTCCACCATTGCTGGGATGGATTTCAAAATCATCATACCAGCCATCACTAAACAGACGACCAAGCAGATTGCCATTTTCCGGGAACGTTTCCTGTATGAACGAAGCTCTCGATTTTACGAACCCTACGGCAGCTCGGAAAGTCCCTAACGGGTTCCCCTCAAGTTGTGCGGTGTTCCTATCCGTGAACCCCTCCACCAGGAAAAGATCTAATTGGAATGAAACTCTGTAGTTCCCGGGCTCCAGCCGTTTAACCAGATACCGGACATGGTCGTCGTTGCAGGAGAGATGGTGGATTCGCTTCCCATCTTGGATCGTCCAATTAACAAACCGCCTCCCAGGTGATCTTTCAGGATGAATCTGCGCTGTGAATTCTAGGTCTCCTTGTTCCTGTGTGAACTGCCACGCTTTTAGGATCATCTCGTATCTGTGGTATGGTTTGTGGTCTTTGGTGATCTTGCGCTTCTCATGGCAAACTCCACATTGGTCATAATCGGGGCAGACTAAACAATGAATTCGAGAAGAATCGGGTTGAATCGGGTTTCGACAGCCATCGCAAATCCAATGTGGCGATTCGGGTGGTGGCAAGGATGCAGGGGGTGGCGTGGCAGGTGATTGAGGGGGGATAGGAGTAGATTGGTTTCTCGGGCGCGCTTCGTTTACTGGATTTGGTGCAGGGGTGTTAGGGGGAGAGTTATTAATATTTCTTGGGGCTGGTCTATAGGGCCAATAGGAATGGTTATTATTGTTAATCGGGGCGGGAGGGGCAGAAGCGGGATTATTGATGGGTTCATTGTACAGAGAGGAACGAGATTCAGCAGTTGAGCTGCTTCTAGAACGTGGATATGGCGGGTTTGGTTGACTTGCTGGGTTTCGATTAACCTGCACAGGTTGCTGCTGCGGTCCGCTATTAGCTGGGCGGGAGGGGTATGCGGGGTTACCGTACGCATCCAAAAAAGGAGGAACAAAGCCCCCGAAAGGCTCTGCCCGTGGGTATTGGGAACCCCAATCTGAAGCGGGAATGATGGGTGTTTTGGCGGGGACGGGAGGTTTTGGCACCTGGACATAGTTAGACATTGGTGTCACAGGCCTTCCTCCAACTCCACTAGAGGCCGCAGAAAAGCCAGAAGCCACCGAGTGTAGCGTAGATGTAGATCTCATTGCGTCATGGTTGAAGCCATTAATGGCGGATCTCGCATTGAAGCCCGGTATAGAGGATGGACCCGGGTTCGCCGGGGCGTGCTGAGGGATTGGATTGGGGTCGGCGTCAGGCAAATTAACTCGAACCGGAGGAACAGGAGGATCAATAGGATCTGATATCAATCGATCAAGTTAGATCAAGTCGTAGGCCTTAGAGGTCCTATAGCCCATTTCGGATATATTGAGGATAATTACCATATAGTGTGCTTGTTAATCTAGCTAGACGTTTAATAGCATCCAGAACCAGGAGATAGTTATGATCTGTAGCACCTCGAAATCGGCACATCGTCCGATGGTTCGTGCCATCTAACATCACTTGGGTTTCAATTTGCCCAAGGTTCATAACCGCAGCGTGTCGTTCTACAACCTAGGTGAAATCCAAGCCATATTAATATTGGTTTCCCAGGCTCATATGCGCACGTTCTCACCTTGACCCCTCCGACCGTCGGCAGCGACTCATACATATTGTATATTCTTATCGAACCACACACATTAGCGAATCTGCCCGCCGTCTCGAATAGTCGCGCTGAATCTTTTCTTAAGCTCTTTATTAAAGATCTGTTCCGGGGCATGATTGCGTCTGGAAGAACAGCGCTAGCTATCGTCGCTCCAATATCGGCAACAGTGGCTACAGTGCTTCCAGTATGAGGCGTCCCTAGGAAGACTATGCCGACTGTTTTAGCAAGGATAGTTTGATATTCCTCGATAAGGCGGGCCTCCACTAAGGCCTAAAACCGAGTACTCCCACCGTTAGCCAAAACGTTCCCGCGCCCTTCCCCTTATTTGTAGTTGGAATTACCGTTTTGACGACGATCCCTCCAAGCGAGTGGCAGACCCATATGATTTTGAGGTGCTATATCACCACTTCTTATTAGATTCCGAGTGACAGCAGCGGGATTTAATTTTGACTGACTTCATGTCCCTCTCTAACCCTGCTCACTTTATACAACAGGTTGCGGGCAAAATCCAAAGCCGAAGAGCTCGTGGAGCTGAAAGCAGCATTCGCATCGTAGCCGTATGTCCAGATTCGTGCATTCGTCCAGGAATCCTCGTCGACTATATCGGAAGGGAGAAAATCGGCAAACCAAATATGCCCACCATCAGGATGCCTCCAAGTTTTCGCCGCGCCGCCGTTAAGTCCGTGTAATATGATAATACTAAAAGAGGGGTTTATCAGCCTTGCCGCATCCTCCCGACAAAGAACAGACACGATGCCATATGCGAAGCGTCAAACGGCGTCAAACTCACTCGCATGTATGGGGTATTTCACTTGAAGGTGTCCTAATAAGGTAGAGGCCCAAGTCATCCCCCCGATTGAAAACTGGATACGCAGGACCCATCCCCGAAGGTCGGCGTAGTTTGGAAGCTTCCTGTCGAGTATTTTGAGCCGCAACACACGTTATGAATTTCGAAGCTGGCCAGCAGTGTTGTAGAAATCCGCAGTATGTTGCTGGTCGTGCAAAACAATAATTGGTGCCGAGTAACTCTAGGTGTTTTGAAATTTTCTTTGAAGAAGGATTAAGGCGATGTAAAGTACATTCTTTCGGAGGTTAGGAAGCGCGATATATTATAAATTATCGAAAACCATCGAGCCTTGTCCGCGAGATTAGAGCAGCTGAGGAGGGGCTAGCCAAATTGCAGCCATTAGCAGTGTCCAAAGTACCTTTCCCCGGAAAAAACCGCGGAACGGTACAAAGGCCGCCACCGTCCGCATCCTTGTCTAAATGTGCAGGATATTCGAGGGTGCATTGCGAGGGAAGTTTAGTGCTTTCCTGTGGGCTAGCTAATGCACTAGCGATTACCTCTTGCGTCCCCTGAACGCCAGCCAGACGGACCACTTTACGTCTCCCGCCACAAGCATAGTACATGATTTGGAAGAGGGAAGCATAAAACGAAAGCTTGTTCGTCGAATCACGTTAGAATCGTTGAACGGACAAAATACGGCTGTACGTCAATCCCGGTGGAGAAGGGTCCTGCCAAGTTAAGTTGCGCATGGGCGCCATACCTTCCATGCTAGGCTGGAAACCAATTGATAACCGTGGAGCCATGCTGACCGCTTCCTTGATTCTAAGATTTAAGGCTGACAAGCTACGACGTAAACCGCACACGTTCCTTCGGTGAGACGTGAGATACAAGTTTATAAGCATTGCATTGGTCTTTGGACTAATTTCCCATACTCCCAGTTGGCCTACTTAAGAGACTATTAATTCCTATTTCTGAGCAACCATGATAGCAACATCCAAGCAATATTAACATTCTCATTTAATACAATTTGGGGAAAACTCGAAGCACTTTTGCATGTTGGCAGGAGGTCGACAACACAACACTTATTTCGCTTACAACAGCTACAACACAGACAGCGATAGGGAAACCCTGCACCGAAGCGCGCATCCATATCCAGACCAAAGGCCATACTGTAACCATGGCACCTCGAATCCAAGCAAAAGACTTGAACGGCCTGAATATAAAATATGAATATGCCAGCGACATATCAGACCTGTTCCCCACAAACTCTTCTATGGTTGATGATTACTCTGCCAGAATAAATGATATTCTGCAAAGCACAGAGTCCGGGGGTGAGGGGATGGATAGGCCATTCAGAGAAGCCATGGAACAAATCGTGAATATTCGCCCACGAGATCACCCCATGTTTTCAAATAGCTCAGCATTGGCCTCACCAGAATATCTTAAAATACTAGAAAATGCGGATGCAGATGGATACCCGAGGGCAGAATGGAACATCCTACCCTCCTTCTTTAGTGCAATATCGCGGTGTCTAAACACACTCAATCGGTCGATTGGTTATAGAGTACATGTCACATATAGACGCGACTTCCGAGTACCAATTGGGAGGTTTTCATTCCAAAGAACAGATTGCGGACAGTATGTTGAAGTAAATACTGGGGGGAGACTGAAGCCTTATACCAGGTGGCCGCTTCAGGCTGTTTTCTATACGGTATAGCCCTCTCTCGAATCACAGATGTCTGCTCGGTAGCCTCTTAGCAGGACGGCTAACAAAATGGAATCTAACATATTTACAGACAAACCTCCAGCCAGCATCCAAAGAAGATAATCTCGCTGGAGAGATTTTATCTTTGGTGGCCCAAGTTGCTTTCAATTATGAGAATGACCCCGATAGTGTGGAAGGAGATCAAGATTGTTTTTGTCTGACACTTCACGGGCAATATGTCCACTTTTCCCATGTCAGGATCCCAGATCACTACATCAAAAAACACAATAGTGGGAAACGGCTAGAAGACTTGGACGAAGTCAAAGTGATATTGTCTCCGGAGTATGATATAAGAAAAGCGGAAGCTAGATTTCACATCATCTGGGGATTTGTGGCCTTGATTTTGCACCTACAGCCTAGGAAAAAAAGTTAGTGGTTTATGCGGTGTGCTTGCACAAGATATTTATTTTATTGTATGTATTTGAAATGCTATTTGCGCAATTGTACTAATCACGCTATCCTATTTAAAACTCTCCTAGCTGACTAGTCTCGAGGACCTTCCTTGGTTGCGGCTCTTCTGACTCAGACGGACAACACATTAACTTCATTGCGAGAGGCCCGATACAGCTCTCAGAGGTTCAACTCGTAGCATTAGTGGATTATGAAGAGAGATATCTAGCCGCCGCTTGGGACGTAGGCTAGAGATCTAAGATGATTACCCTAACAGGGTGGCCGGCAAGATCGTTTTTCAACCCCTTTACCATAGCAGCGTTGACCAGAACTGTCCCGTTTGCCCCCTGCTTGATTCCGAGAAGCCACCAGATGAACGATATAAGCAATCCCCATAGCATCAACAGAAGATCTAAGGCACCACCTCGTCCCTCACACCAGGCTTCGTAGCCACTCTGGAAAAGGTCAAATATCAAAAATTCCTGCCCGTGGCCGCCGTGAATATGCCCAAAGACATGTAAACGTGGTTTCGCTCTCCATAGCTCTCTTAGTAAGGATATACACCCGGCGTTAAAATCTAGGTGGTACCGAGGAGGACCGTGTGTGACGAGGATATCTAGGTCTCTTGGGAGCTTGTTTTTCCAGAAATCTTGGGATCGAGGATATTGAAATGCCGAATTTCCCTGCTTCGGTGTGTTTGGATTCCCATATACCTTCACTCCTCTCCTCTTGCCTGGTATATCAAGAGTAGTAAAGTCATCATTGAGGTAAATGATATTTCTCCAGTTTATTATATCTGGAGACACTTTTGGAACATCTTTGCCTTTGTAATTTAAATCTAGACAGAGTTCGTGATTTCCCGCGATGACGATTTTATTTTCATGTGGTAGGGAATCAAGCCAGTCGATCATCTTTTGCAGCTCTTCGACAGTACCGCCATTTGTCAGGTCTCCTGAATGTACTAGAATGTCGCCATTTGGAACATCTAGGATCTGGTGATTGTGAGTGTCCGAGAGGCAGACAACCTTGACTTGATCGGAGGACGATGCTATTGATAATGGGTATGCTGGCTTCGGTTTTAAACCATAGAGCACTTTAGCGACGTATCGCTGGGGGTTTTCTTGGAACGTTTCAAGCCAGGTGTACGGCCTTCTGTGTATTATTGCATCCAGTCCGTCAGCCATGACGTCTCAGTATCAATGGACTCAACTTGCAACGTGACCAACTCGTGAAACTGAGACTCGGGAAAAGAGCCAGAGGAAAGAGCTCAAAGAGTGTAGGTGAAAGTATTCACAAAGTTAAAGTTTGCATAAACCAGACATTCGCAATCAATTGGAGTGGTAGCTATGCTCGCATTTATAAGGTCAGGAGAGCTGCCTCCATAGCTTAGGGTACTAGTCCACACGGGACATAAGCGCAGATTAAATGCCATGTGGCCGGGAAACAGAGAGGTTGTGTTGCAGTGTTGCATCCGTTTTAAGAAATCAAAGGTCTTGGCATTTGTTCTCGACATACTCTCCCCTGCCGCACTCTGCAAGTTGATAGCAGCCGACATTAAACATCAACAACCTCAGTCGCGACACGCGAATTCCTACCGATCATTACAACCCCCAAAACATTCTTTACATACCAGATCACAGTATATTGAGAACATATGGAACAACCGTTTGAATCAAAGTTACCCATTCCTTGCTATGAACAAACGTCAGTGACCCAGGCAACGCGGAGATAGGAGCCCCTCGTAAGACCTGGGGACGACGATATCAATATGTCCGATATTACTATCGGCCAATATGTAAAAGCCGGCGAAGGCCAGACCGGCTACGTCGCATTCATCGGAACAACAGAATTTGCCCCTGGTGAATGGGTTGGAGTCGCACTGGACAAACCAACTGGTAAGAATGATGGAACAGTACAAGGGGTAGCATATTTTGAATGCAGAGGACCAAAATATGGTTTGTTCATTAAACCTCAGAGCCTCAAGGTTCTGTCAGATCCGAATGGAAGTGGTGCAGCTGGGAGGAATACACCATCAGCTCCAGCAGGCGGGGTGACTAGAAGGGCATCCCAGACATTCGGACCGGCGGGTTCGAGATCAGCTGTTGGTGGGGGACCATCTGCTCCGTCTCCCGTCCCAGGAAGGAGGACTAGTACAATCCTTAGCCCGACCCCAAGAGCAGCGCCGGGACTCGGTGGGGCGGGAAGGCTTGCAGGCGTTTCTGTATGAACCCGTGGCCATTCCTATGCTATCTAGTAGCTAACAAATGGGCTAGTCACCCACGAGACCTACTCCGCGGCCACTGTCGACCACTGGCTCATCTGGCCCGAATACGCGAACCTCTACACCAATCGGCGGTAGGACGGCCACTGGTGTTTCTTCACGTCCGTCTTCCACGGCCCCAAACCGTTCCAGCTTGATGGGGCCTCCTCCAGCCCCCGGTGCCTCAACTGGCGCGCCTAGGAGAACGTCCCTCATATCACCGACATCGACTGGCCCAGTTCGCCCACCTTCTGTTTCGTCCGTAGGCCCTAGGGTTGGTCCTAATCGTGCCAATCTTCGTACAACGGCAATGAATATCAAGCGGGCTAGCACCGCTAGCAGTTCCAGCGGAGGCAGATCATCGCCCGAAAACGCCCCAGGACTTGTTAAGCGTACATCTAGGTTGAGCGTTTCAGGAGATACTGGTGGCTCCTCTGCTGCCGATGGCAAGAAGTTGGCTACCATGCGGGAGTCGGTTTCACCAGCCCCATCAGCTGGAATGACCTCGAAATCCAGCTCTGCATTAACTAAAGAGATTGAGGACCTGAAATCTAAAATACGTCTCCTCGAAAAGAAGCGTATTGAGGACAGAGATAAACTTCAGGCTATGTCTAGGATAGAGGCGGAGAAGGACAAATATGAAATTATAATCCAGAAACTGCAAACAAAGATGCAGCCACAACAAGCAGAAATTGCAGAGCTTCGCAAGAAAATTAAAGACCTAGAGGCTCAAAGGGAGGAATTAGAGATGCAGAAGCAAGAAAATGAAATGATCGTCGAAATGGCCACATTGGACCGCGAAATGGCGGAAGAGAACTTCGAGGTCATGAAAACAGAGGTCGCTGCTTACAAAGCAAAACTTGAAGAACTAGAGCTTGAGGTGGACGTCCTGCGTGAAGAAAATGCTGAGTTGAGCAAAGGAATGTCGCCTGAAGAGAAAACTACAGCCGGTTGGTTACAGATGGAAAGGCAAAACGAGAGATTAAAGGAGGCGTTGCTGCGATTGAGAGATGTGACTATGCAGCAGGAGGCCGACCTTAGAGACTCCATCAAGAGTTTGGAAAACGACAATAATGAACTAATCCAGTACAAAGGTATATTTCTCAATTGTCTGCATACTCCCATCAAATCACTAATCCGAGGCTTAGAACAATACGAGGGCACACGCGAAAAACTCACGCAAGCTGAAATCGTAATTGAAGATCTTCGCTCGCAACTGGATAACGCTCTAGGTGCTGAGGAAATGCTAGAGGAACTTACCGAAAAGAATCTCGGCTTCAGTGAGCAGGTTGAGGAACTCAAAGCTATGATCGAGGATCTTGAAAACCTCAAAGAGTTAGCGGATGAACTTGAAGTCAACCATGTTGAAACCGAGAAGCAAATGCAAGAAGAGCTTGATTACAAGGATCTCCTGCTTAGCGAGCAAAAGAAACGGATTATTCAGCAAGACGAGATGTTCCTTGATTATGACCATACTATCTCAAGGTTTAGAGAGTTGGTTATGAATCTGCAGAATGACTTAGAAGATATGCGAGCATCGCATCAAGAAAACACATCATCGGCTGAAGAAATGTCAAATAGGTCAAGGGCGGTCATGGATCTCAACCTCAAACTGCAAATGTCTGCATCGAAAGCTCAGATAAAAACCATTGAATTGGAATTGCGCAAACTCGAAGCGCAAGAAGCGTCCGAACATCTTGAAATGGTGCAATTATATCTAGCTGACTCTTTTGATTCCGAAAAACAATCCATCCAAGCCCTATTGCGATTCAAGCGAGTCTCTTTCAAGGCCCATTTGCTTCATTCGCATATAAAGGAAGCTTTAAATATCGAATTCGAACCCAACCAAGAAGATAGGGCTCTGACCTCAGCCGATATCTGTGACAAACTAACCTGGGTTAACGCAATGTGCGAAAGATTTGTTCACTGCATTACCAGCTCATCCGCGGGACAATTCGAAAAGTTCAGGGGCGCATACCTAGAATTAGAGCCTGTGGAACGAACCTTGAATATGTGGATTGACTCCATCAGGAAGGATGAGCTAAAAGAGAAGCAAGTTGCAGACGAGCTATCACGAACATTGGCATTGATGACCCATTTGGGTGAGGTTCATTTGACGAACGACCTAGAAGGATACGCCGAGAACGTCCATATGAAGGTGCTAATGATGCTCACATACTTGGAATCATCAGCATCGTGTTTCAATTTCCAGAAACACATTCTCCTTGAAAAACTCCCGCCTACAGCAGATGAGGGCGATATGTCAGCACATTTCGCGAGGCGAGCTGATGGACTTATTGCTCATTGCAGAAGCGCTAAAGTCATTGTCAACAAGGTCATGCGATCTCTAGAGGAGCTAAAAGCTCGTTCTTTGACTTTGAGACCAGACACATATTCATCGTTTGAACAATGCGAGGAAATGTGCAAGAAGCTAGCTGAGTATTCTCGAGGTTCGGGTGCAGATCTCTACAGCCTTCTCTTCGAGACCAGCAGGGAAGAGCCTTTCATCTTTACTGAAATACAGGGCGTCATGTACCGTTCTACGGAGAAGTTGCTCGGATTGATAGATTCCGATCTGTTCCAGAGCTGTGGGAAAGAACTAAAAATACTAACCAATACGCTAATTGAACTTAGCGTCGTTGCTGGCGATCTAGACATGACAGTTGAATTTGAGAAAGGTCTCCCGCCATGGGTCATCCGGGCCAAGGAATTGAAGAGTAAGAAGACGGCCTCAGTGGATGTCGAGGAAGAAATTAGGCGACTTAAGGAGGATGCCCACTCGAGAGCCACACAAATCAAATTACGAGTATGTTCTATACCAAAAATCTATATCGATTTTAGCGACTAATGCATACCTTCAACTGCAGGAGCAAGCTCTCGAAGAGTCAGCAGTCAGGATCGAACATTTAGAGTCCCGTATCCAATCTCTTGGCAAGCAAGCTGAGAAGATCGAAGAACTCGAAAGGAATCTTACAGACGCAGCAACCCGCGAAAAGGACTTCTCTGAATCCCTTGATAACCTTACTGAGGAGCTTCAAAACATGGAGAACGAAGTTGCCAAGTGGAAAAAGGTTGCCAGCGAGGCTCGCCCAGTTGATGAGAACGATAAGGCCGGCAGAGAGCGTGCGGTTGCTACTGCCCGTGAGGTTGCGGCTTTGAAGCAAGAGATCGAATCGCTCCGCGGCGCTACGGCCTTCTTGAGAGAAGATGCCAGGAAAGCTAGGGACTCCGATGTGACTCTCGCTAATGCTTGGCTCTTCGAACCTCTGGTACCAACAAATAAGGGAGTTGCTGAAGACAACGCGCGCGACGAAGACCTTGCGACCGAAGGCCGTGACCTTCTGTCTGAGTTCTTGAACTTCACCACTAACGCTTCGGTGTTCGACCTATCAAAGGTGAAGAGGGGGGGGCACCGGAAGACAGCAGAAACACCACAATACAATTTTATAACCCAACGAGAGAAATATGAAAGCATTATGGCATGGAAAGAGAGCATTGTCACCCGTGGCAATATACACCAGGACCGAAAAGAAGAAAAGTGGCCTAAGAAACCAAAGGGTAGAAGACAGGATGGCATGTCAGCCGTTCGGTTTAATATCCCCATGGCATACTTGGGTCAAAAACACGGGCTTGAGAGATTCAAGACTGCCATCGCAGATACGGAAAAAGAGCCATTAGAGATTGAGCGTGTCGGCGATTTTGAGGAGTTGATGGGAGAAGACGGTGTCCTAGTTGTTTAGGGATCCCGAATTGTTTCTTAGTGGAATAAACTACCATCGCTTAGCTTACTACAGTACGGGTTGTCTGAACTTTTTAAGAACCGCTTTCCGTAGTATATACTTAAGTGGTTTACCTTGCAGGGTTCTCTTCTCAAATCTAGTTATTAGGAGACCTAGAGGCACTGTAGACTAATGAAGAAGCTAGAAAGTGGAATTGCTTCTTTAACTTACTAGTAATAAAGAAATAAAGAAAATTTAAAATGCCTTCGCATTACTTTTTACTACACTCAGGTTAATCCTACTGTGATCCCTGGCTAATATCTTTTAAAGTTTGGGATAGCTCGGGTGCAAAAGATACAAAGGACAAACAGACAGGCAGTCAGTCAGTCTGCACATGGTGATTGAAAAAACTGGTACAAAAAGTGTTGCCGACCTGGATCGCGCTTAAGCTTGAACAAAAGTGGTCTGACCTTTATCAAAGCCTGCCCACCTACTTCCTTACCTACCACTAACTTTGCTTCCCGCTACGCCGACAAAGAATTCGCAACTGAGGCACCGCCGATAAATCGAAAATGTATCCGTCACGGGCATTGAGAATGCCAATGTATGTATACCTCATGCAGCTAAGCATTTACCACAATAGAGAATGCACAGCTCTTGCTAATCGGACTTCGCATAGTCTAAAACGATCCTCCTACTACAACCCGGATTACCGACAAGGAGCCTCTTTGATCCGTGCCAGAAGTCCGTACCTCATCAAGAATACTTTAACCGGGATCGGATTGGTGACATTCGTCGTCAGCATATGTACGTTCTAGCGCTTTGCAAATTGAACCTCTGAAGGAAGAAGCAGCAATAGCAAGGGTTCAGATGATGGCGGGGTGCTTTGAGCTTGAGATGAGGGCTAACGATGGTCCTCCGGGACGCCGAAACAGACATTTACACGATACGATCGATAAAGTCGGAAGATTTCATGGATGCCGCATTACCAGCGAACAAGGAGGATATTTTGAGGGATACAGTGCCGCAGAAGAGTGGAGGATCGGGAGTTAAGCCGTGATGCTGCTTTTGCCTCGGAACTCGGATTGGATGATTAAAGGCCATATTGGAGGAGCTGTTCATGGCTAGATTCGCTGTTATTCAAGTGGATTGGTCTTTTCACTGTACAAAATTTTTGCTATTTAGCGATTCATACATACGGGATGTTTAGTGGCCTCTTCTTGGGGATTTCGACGGTTTGAGAAAGGTGTAATTAGATGTCAGAATGGATACTGCATCTCTACTCCCGATTCCGGATGTTTGCGCAAATGAAGATGTAGACGTCAATATCAATCGACCGCGAATCCAGATCCCTTGGGCCTATCCCTTGCGCGATATGCTTCTTGAGCAATATCAACCCAGTTTCCATGAGAAAACAGGAAACATGCGTACGACCGGTTTCGCAAATTAAAGTTCTACAAAGCGGACTAGACGAAATGTATAGGAACACCTGAAGGAACCGAACTTAGCTTCCACACAGATTCCGCGCGACGATAATATAAAACTATAAAATTGATGGTCCAGCCATTAATATACAAAAAGAGCAGAAAGCCTTGGATTAAAAAAAAAAAGAAAAAAAATGCAGAGCAGTAACGGACAGCCAATCAAATTCTTAGGTTGTGGACCGATCTGCCTCCTATGCCAGCACATTGGTTGAATACCAGCCTCGCAACATGCATCGCGGCTGCAGATAAAAGACACCGCCCGTACCCTAATTATATCACAAACTCCCAATATTACCCCCCCAGCCAAGCCACCCCACGATGTCCAACAAAACATCAATAGCTATCGACATTTTGCAAGTTCCAACACCACATCCCAATATATTGCATTCATTTCTTCCCCATCGACCTCAGCTCCATTACCGATTTCAAGGCACCTTTCAACAACTCTTCTATATCTTTCGCCTACGTAAAACGGAAGATCTTTCCTTGCTCGATCCATTATCGCTTTCGCAGCTTCAGTCTTCTCCATCTTGACCTTGTTGATTTTCAAGATGCCCTCTAAGGGCCGCCAGAGCGCAATCTCCAATAGCAAGATAGCAAGACTCCAAATCTCAAAACGGCGATGATAGCGAGGGCGGTCTTCAGGCTTCTCAACCCGTAGACATGGGTGAAGGTATATATCTTCAGAGTCCTGGAAGTTGTTAAAAGATCTTTCCCCGGGGAAGTCCGGGCGGGAGATAGAGAAGCCGACTATATAAGGAGAAGAGAGCATGACATCATTGGTAGACTTTGACCGAAAGAATATAATGTTCTTCGGAGTCAAGTCCTTGTGGAACCAACGAACAAGGATAAAGGAGTATACCGCGCTTGCGATTTGCTGCGCTAGTAGGAGCCTCGCGTCTAACGACGGGAGCCGGAAAGATTTGATATTATGTGTCTGACTGAGGAGGGCATGGAGTGTGACTGGCGGGTTCGTATTTGAGGTATTTGGGGGAAGGCTGTATATCAACTTCAATGACCCCTCGTCTTTGATGAAGGCCAGAGAGTGAAGGATTCGGAGGGACGGCGGCGTTGCAGGGTGAGACGCTAGAGACGCCAGCTCAGCTAGTCGGGCTGTTGCAAGCTTTGCATCGTCAGTAGATGCGTAGGGATAGTCTTCAACTGCAACGAGAGAAGGGATGGCTGCTAATTCGCTAAGTTAGAGAGGTACACTAAATAAATATTGGGATATTTGGGGAACGGGTTACAATTTCTATTATCCTTAAACATATATAACCGGAGTTTACTATTCTTCTGCAACTGCTAAGCAGCTGCTGTCAGCGAAGAAGTATCCCTCCTATGTTCTTCAATGGCTTCGCTGGCTTTCTCCTCTCTTTTCCTAAAATCGATTCTTTCTTTCCAGAGCATTGCGTGGGCCCTGATTGCCGTGTTTTCGTGCTCAGACGCCTTCATTAGAGCTTCAAGGAGCTCTTCGTTTTCGTCTCTAAGTATCTGACCTGGGAGTGCTTGCTGACTGATTGAAAGTTTCATAACTTCTGGCAGCAACTTCTCAAGTCGGTCATTCCAATAAGACAGAGAGCTGACTTTATCTTGCAGCATCTTTTTATCCGGCATTCCCCACGGCTTCGAGCCGAAAGTGAATCTCAGTTTTAGAGAGGTCTTCTCTTGGAATGCCCTTTCTGTATTCCTTCTCTGCACTACTGCAGCTGTAATTCTGCTATCGGCCTTCGTCCCAAAAAGTGGCAAGACGCTCCCAAGGCCGATAACAACAGACTTTGGAGCGGATTGGGGATCTGAGGCGGCGCAGGAATCTTCCTCTCTGATCTTATACTTTTCAACAATCTTGTTCACCTCTTCCAAATCGGAGACGACACTTCCAATTGCAGCTTCTAGTGGGGCTTCGAGTGTCGAGGCTAGCTCCTTAATCTCGAGGAACCGAGAGCCAGCCATACTAGCTTGTGTAGGATCATTGCCGTCAATGCTTTGCTCTCCTGATGCGCCGGTGGGTATTCCAGATACTCTGATCCAAGCGTAAAATCGATAGAATTCCATAATAAGTTGGGCGACGATGCCAGTCATGTCAGAGCCGAATGCTTTTGTTGCCGCGACAGACCTCCAGGTGTGCAGTGACTTCTCGACGAGAGGGAGGATAACCGGCACCCCAACGGCGAAACCTGCAACCTCAAACCCAGACATGGCAAATTCTTATGCGAGGTCAAAATAAGTTACTCTGTATCATGGTTGCGTAAACAGAAGTTGACAATTTGCCAAAATCGTGGGTGGTGGCATCAAATATAGCTATAGTTTTTTCTAACTCTACGAAAGGAGGAAGACTCATGCACGAGTGGGCCAGCGTTTCGACCAAATAACACTAAAACTATTGATCGATTAGATTTGACCTTAGAAACGCGGTACGTCTAAGACGTCATTAGAGGTGCTTTCTTCATGATTAATCGTAACAATGAGTAATATATCATAACCAGGCGCATGATATACAATGGGTTTGTCAGCCTAGGCGTTCTATCACACGCCACCTCTCTCTAGCAGCAAGGCTGGGAGGTACCCGGGTAGCTAACATTAGCTAACCTATTGTGTCAATAGTTCTATTTTTTCCAGCTCATCACCGCCTCCACATAAGGTAGTACAAGGCTGGCAGGGGCCTGGAGACGCCGAACTGATGGCTGAACCTACAGGATCACCTGGGCTACGCGTTTCCCAAGGTCCCGTAAGGCAAATTCTTATCTCGATCCCATCGGTAATGACTATTATAGTCTGACTATTGTGATAAAAAGGAAAGGCTTTCTTCTCTTGGTTTCCAGTATCTTCACCGCCTCACCTAGCGTGACAAATCCTCCTTTTAAAGTTGATTCTCTTAAGTTTCGTCCAATTCAAGTTCAAGCGGTAGCAAGGATAAGTCGCTACCTGCTACCTGCTACCTGCTACCTGCTACCTGCTACCCGAGCTGGTGGTACAGGAATAGTTTTGGTGTTGTCAGTGCAACAACCCAAAAACTGCAACACGATGACCATGGAATCGACCTTCGATGGTTTGGGTGATGCGGTAGGCAGTGACAATAGTGATAACCACAAGAGGATAACACCTTCAGCTTCAACCTCCTCCACAATTCTAACACCTTCATCGTCAAACAGCATAACTTCAACCAGGTCAGAGGGCTCCGGCGCCCCCGGTTCTAGCTTCGACGACCACTATAGAAATCTTGTCTCCGAGCAGCGCGCCAGCACTTCCCAGCAGCCAGTGGTGAGCCTAGTTCAGAATCAAGGTGCCTTCCTCAACCTCGCCCTTCGTCTAGGCATACCTATACTCGATAAGAGCTCCAACTACAGTGGTGGCACAGATCATATTTTCGTTGGCGAAGGTACTAGTTATCATGTTACGCAAGCGCTACATGCCCTCAACATATACAATCCACACGCGAACACGATCAATATAAACCCAGGAGCCAATCACAGTCGTCTCGATGCTAGCGTCGCTGGTAGCCGCTATGTGACGAAGCGGATAGTTCCAAGAGATCCATCCAGATTCTCAGATGCCGACCAACTAGCAGCCATAACGCAGGAAGTCCGAATTCTTGGGAATAAAGCCATTCAGCAATCTGAGCGCATAGTTCGCCTGTTTGCGATAGCTTGGGATGAGATCCCAGCCCCGAATTCACGTGGCCGGCTCTGGCCTAGACTGCTCTTGGAAGCAGCCGATTGCGGGAACTTGCAAGATTTTCTCACTTCATGGCCTGAGTCAAAACTGTGGGTTGTCAAAATAGATTTGATCACTGATGTTGCCAATGGTTTAAGAGCACTCCACAGCCTTCGCGTAGTCCACCTAGATCTCAAACCGGAGAATGTTCTCATATATCTATTTCAGCAAAAAGACCCTCATAACCCAGTCCCGATTAAATACCAGGCGAGGATATGTGACTTCGGCTTCTCAGTCGTTCAGCAGGATTATGATAATCAGGACAATATTTTCTCCAAAAGAGTAGGAACAGAACCATGGTGTCCGCCCGAACTTTCGGTGCGCGGGCAAGGAATTGAGATACGAAACCTCCCCAAGTCAGATATATATTGCTTCGGAATGTTGATGAGTAGGGTGTTTATGAATGGTGGAAATCCGCTCGGGAGCATGTCCATTGAAGAAGTGCAGAAACTGAAAAACCCAGTGCCTTCTGAGGAATCCAATGAGGGAGAAGCAAAGGACTCAGACAATAACACAGAGAAGTCGGACGAAGACGAAAATCTCTACAAAATGTGGAATACCATCCTCGATTCGGTTTTCGCAGCCACACCGTATACCTGGCCTCAGAGAGAATTTATTACAAGGCATCTCGTTATCACGCTCTCTTTCAACCCGGAGAATCGCTATCCTCTAGACGTAATACACCGAGACTTAATTTTCTATGGCATGATATTTTCCGATGCAGCGTTAGTACAACATCTACAAGCTCTATCTATCACTCTCAGATAGTACTAACAAGAAATTTAGAAGCGAAAAACATGTGGAAGAACTGACGTCTCAGTTAATTCAAGAGAGAGATCTTTTGCCTGGCAGCAGCACAGAAGAGGCTGAAGGGATGATCGAAACATTTTCAGTACTAAGCTGGATAAAAACTACTTTCCGTAAAACGGTCGACACAATTTTCGCTAGTGCATTCCGGGCAATCCGGCCTTTCTACAGACGAGCACTAACCGTAGGCACTTACTGCTTCGCCCTAGGACTGCGATTTAACGTATGTAAACCTCAACGCGATGCGGCAAACTTAGTAGAGAGTAGAATCTAACTAGAAATTAGGGTTGGCCATACGATGCTTTTCAATCCACTTCGGAACTATACTCTAGTGATCGCATTGAGGCTCAGCTAATTGAGAGGGACATCGCATCCAACCTAGGTGAATTTGGAGAGATCAAGAGAGATGTACCGAATTTGGAAGCCTCCCACCGATTACACACAGCGAATCTACCAGCACCCACCCAAACAGAAATTTCGGAGGCTCTGAAGGAACAGGCGGAAGACCCTCGAGGCGAAAAGGCATTCATTGCCGCGGAAGCAACCTACCAACTCGCGATCGCAAGCTTCGAAGGTATCGGAGTCTCCAAGAATCGAGAACGCGGGCTCGAGCTACTAGAGCAAGCCGCACTACGAGGGTCCAAAAAGGCCCTCAGAGACGCAGCGAATCTTTTCGACTCCATGAAAACGCCTATGTCATCTAATCTCACTGAGGCAGTTTGCTCCGCCCGCCTAAAGGGCGGCCAAGACGAACTTCTGCGATCTTTTGCGGATGTCCTCAACAACCAGAGAGTAATAGGCGAAACATATACGGCGCTAGGGAGCTGGATAGAGGCTTCCCCGGATGACTATTACCGTTACCTAGATTCAGAAGAGTACGGTTTCATCAAACTCTTACTATTCGTCAAGTTTCTTTTCTGTAACATCGATGCAAAACCCCACAGTGATCCAGACTTTGTCTTCGGATCGCTAGAAGGGCATGATGTATGGGACGAAGGATTTTTAACGGAAGACAAAAAAGAGGAGTTTGTTCATACTGTAAAGTCTCATAAATGGACAAACGAGGTCGACCGCGGGCGCCTCACTCTGCTGCAAGTCGCGGCTGCCAAAGGTGACCTCCTGCTAGCCCAAGTGCTTATCGAAAACCTCAAAGCAGAAATCGATGCTTGTGGTATCTATCCCGGATTTACTCCATTTATCATCAGTATCATGTGTGGCAATTTTAACATTGCAATGCTTCTCGCTAATAACGGGGCGGACATCAGCCAAAAAGAGCCCGCCCACAATCGAACAATCTTCCATTTCCTCAATCAGTTTGAGTCTGGAGAGGTTCCAAAACTCCTTGAGATCGGTTTGAAAACAGGCTTACAGCTTGAGGAGACAGACGACATTGGAAATACACCACTGCTGTCCACGTTTACTGGGTGGGACATTAGTCGCCGTGCTGCTGCCCGCTCACTTCAGCAGATGGGCGCTAGCATTCTAGTACGAAACAGCAGAAATTGGAGTCCCCTCATCGCAGCCACAAGGGATTTTGATATTCAGTCAATGGAAGCCATCCTCGAAGAACTTTACTCGCCGATATCATGTTCGCTAGAACTAGTTACTTCAGACCCTCAAGAGGCTAGCGCAGAGAAAGCCACCGCTTTTCACTGTTTCAGAGACTTGAAAGAGTTTTCACGCAGGCGCGTTGCCGGCGCTACCTTTAAGAGTGATATGAAGAGAGCATTGGATCTTTTGATCGACCCCGGCATGCTTGAGGAGTATCCGAAATGCGAATTTTCAGAAGGCAAGGGAGTCTTAATTTCAGCCTGTTCCTCAGCCAGTGAGGATATCGTTGAAGCTCTCTTGGAGAGCGAAAATTGTCCTGACGTCAATGCTAGAGATCTTTATGGATACACGGCACTCCACTGGGCTGCCGAACGTAACTGCTACGCCAGCGTGTTGGCTCTTTTAAAGGCGGGTGCTGACCCCTTGATTGTGGATAAAAGGAACCGTACAGTGTTTCACGTTTTAGCACAATTTGCTCCTGAACACCTACTTCGATTGATAGAGGACCTAGAATCTGACTCCCGGATCTGGTCACACGGGGTGGGTATGCAGAGCGTTATGACTACTAAGCGTGGATCTGAGACTCCCTGGATGATTTTAGTCCTAGAAGGATCTGAAAAGCATCTTGAAGTCGCCGAGGTGATAAGGCAGATGTACGGCCTTGACTATGATTCGTACCAAATTCAAAAAGAAGGGGTTGATATTAGTATGACGCCAATGGCATATTTGATACATTGCACCTGTGTATCAAATTTCTTCCCTCTCCGACAAGCAGAATATACCTTGAATCAAGTACCAAAACCAAGTTTTATAGCCGACACAACTGGAAACACTTTGCTTCACTACGCTGTCGATATCTACCATAACGGTGAGCCTACCCACTCCAGATCTAAGTCCTAACTACTAAATATTTTGTAATCAGCGGATCTGGCAAGCAACCCAGCTGGCTACGAACTCCTCACTCGACTCCTCCGAGCCTACCCAGACAGAGAGCATTTTGAAAGGAAGAATTCTCGCGGATGGACGGCCCTCCATCTAGCCGCTTGGAATGCAAACTGGGTCGCAATTGAGATCTTAAGAGATCATATGAACGATATTTACGAAACGCCCGATGTCAACATGCTTGACGGGAATGGAGTCCCACCGTTGCAAATTTGCGGCCAGGTTTGGGAAACTTTGAAGGTGAAAGAGGAAGATACAGAGGGTGCCTTAGCTACGATAGTGAAAAAGAATACCGCGAAAGCATGGAAAATTTTGAGAAACATGGGGGCCTCTACTATGGAAGAAAAAGAGGGTGCAATTGTCCACATACAATATACACCCCAAGACCAGCTCGCCCAAGAGGAGTTTGTTACCTGGGTGGAAGCAACTAGCGAATTCCTCGGGATCATATGGGAGTTCAAGGAGGGTATGGAACATCCACCTTACTACTTCAGAAATCGTCATTAACACAGCGTTTTCTGTAGATGAAAATTTTGACCCCGAGCTCCAAGGAACTTATAAAGCTCACTTCGTCGCAGAGCTCTGCTGGTGCTGCGATCATTTCGTCTTACGTGCAAGGTCGATTAATGCAGATGCCTACCCAGCCTTCTGTAACAGGAGAATAAAAGAGCGCCTGGATCTCGTCAACTTTAACGGTGAAGGAGGTACGTCCCACATTAGCGAAATATAAAAAGGAATTCTTGAATGAATATCTAACCCATGCTAGCTCCCTGGACCACCACTATCTCTGAAGATAATATCGGCACTCAAAAAATAAGCTGGACTCGGCCAGGGCGCACATATTCAAACGAGGAACGGACGGAAATGGCCGAGTTTATTGAGGCTTCTTGGGACTCTTTGCTTGCCAGCTGTTCAACTGCGCAGCCCGAGGATTCTGGAAATTCAATCGAAATCTGATAAATGTACCACAATTTACCCGAATATATATAAAAAACAAAGCTAAAATCAATCCATATTTAACTCCATAAAAACCCTATTGAACATTCCATCTTAGTCATAAACAATGTCGTCGATGGGGTACCCGTAACCAACATCCAAATCCCTCAGGTACTTAGCTGCTTCCTCGCCGTTCACAGCAAGCCTTTCGTACGACCACTCTCCTATCAACTCTTTCTCATGTCTAATCTTATACTCCGGCAACTCAACACCGTTGACATCATACACCCATGTCCCGTTCTCACCGGGCTTCCTTCTGACTTTCCTCTCACCCAACGGCTCATACTTGAGTTTCTTATCTGTCATATCCTTTGTCGCGAAAAGGCGGTAGCCTACAATAGGATGTATTTGCTCATTCGTCTCTCCGACGACCTTGTAGTCCGGGTCCTTATGATTCGCGTAATTGCCAGGGGTACGTGGTGTTGATCCGCTAGCATAGTACAGCTTTGTATAGCTATCAATAATCGCGCCGGTACCCCATCCATGGTCTCGGCGACGGAGGTCAGGAGCATTAGAACCCTTGAATGGATACAGGACAGTGGAAACTGCCGCGCTCGGGATCTTCTGGAACCATTGTCCCCAGGTTTGACTCGCCGCTGCTTGCTCCTCAGCTTTGATTTTCTCCTTATATTCTTCCACTTTGAGGTTTAGTTGATCGATACCGTTTTGGCGTTCACGGTACTCTTGATTAATTGTGGTTTGGTTGATGCTGACATAAGGGGCGATATGGTCGAGCATCCAGGCGAAGGTGATGTTTGAGATTTCTGCGGATTTTAGTTAGCTAATTTAGTAGGTTCCTCTATTGATTTATTCGCACAGTATCAAGTTTATTTACCTTCAAGATCTCCTTCATTACGTAATGTGGCATTCGCACCCCCACCAACATTAATATGCACACCTGGAAACCAAACCTGCAGCAGCTCAGTTTCCTTCATCTTAGCCTCTTCCATACGGATTAGATCTCTTCTTGCTTGGTTATAGGCGTCCTTAATCTTTTTCTTCTCGTCTTTATTAAGCTTCCTATCGCCGTCGGCGGCATACCAATCCGCCTGGGTCTTCTCAACAATAGCTTGTTGCTTCTCATAGTCTTCGGGTGTTGGTGCCTGAATGGCCGGAAGCGACCACAATGTGGGTGAAAACGCCTCGCGATGCTCGTCGAGGCCTAAGGCGTGAAATGCATGCTTGATATCTGTAAACGCCCATTATTAGTAAACCGCCTTAAGAGTCCCCCTAGCAAGATACATACTTCGGTTCAAATATACGTTGTGAAAGCCCCGTCTATCAGACCTAAAATCCAGCCCACGAACGCTTGGGAAGCCCAATGCACCAACAGTGTCATAAACACCCACAACCTTGATTTCCCTCGACTCTTGCGTAGCCCAATCACCATGGGGTTCCTTCAACCAGATATAGTTTCTATTCCCATACCCCAGATCCTCAGGCTGCTCATCCGCCCCAACACCATCAGCCCACTCAAAATAGGCATCACTTCCATAAAACCTCTCCCCCGCTTTTCCCAACTTGTACAGCTCCCAAATTTCGTGAAAGTGATGTAAATTCCTCGGCTCGCAGATACCAATATCAGATATCAATCCAGCGATAGCTCTCGCGGTGTACGCACCTCGAGAGAACCCGAAGCATAAGATCTGATCTCCAGGACTGTAATTCAACACCGCAAAGTTATACGCCTCGATGACGTTTCCCTCGAGACCGCTGCCGACGGCTCCTTCGACCATTTTTCCCAGCTTGGAAGAGGTGGTGCCGACGCCAGAGTCGTACCAGACAATCTGCTGCCAGGTCTTACCCTCTGCATTAATAGCAGAGCGCTCGATGCAGCGAGCTAGGCGGGTAACATTGGAAGGGCTGTTACGTTTGCCGGAGACAGCGGACTGCCATGTGCCGTCGCAGCAGATGATGATTCTTTTGGGGATACTTTGGGATTCTCCAGAAATTGTGAATATAGGCTAGAAAAATTAAAATAAATTATAGGAGTGCAGCATGTATGAGAACTCGCTAGGCTTCTATAAAATTTATGAAAGTCCCGGCAGACTCACAGCACATATATATACACCATCTTAGCACCCCACCGCTCCAAACCCCTCACCCTAGAACTATCAGTTCACAAAGCTAGAGGGGAAAGATTTCTCGATATTCAATCCCGCCTGCGGTTGAGACGCCATCTATAGGGTCTAATATAGCTTCGAACTCAATCCGCTCACGAGCTCACTAGTATCGCAGTCGGAACCAGAAATGTGTTGCGTAGTTGCATGCAACCCAGGGCCGGGCCCCAAAAGCTTAAAAGTGGTTGCCATAGTGCATCGAAGTCGGAATTTTAGACCCCCAGACGTACATACTCCAGCTCAAAGAGGTCGCATGACTAGAGGCTGCTATAGCATAATTTAGTGAAGACATGGCTTCAGCGGGGAGAGGAGGGTTCTTCAGCTGAGCATTCCTACAGGTTTGCGAGAGTATGCGGCGCCGGCGCTGAACTCCAGCTGGCTGGACGCCGCATTGAAAGTAGTTGGCTAAATATGATAAGCTTTGGCCCCATGACAAAGGATCTTCTGCCATTGCAAAAAGGAACGGGCGAGACTCCTCTTCATGGCCAAAATCTAGACTCCTTTCTCCTGCAGTCCACCGTAACATTTCAAGTTCGTTGCCTGCATCGCTCTACTAGCTACTTCAAAACAGTGAGAGGAATGAGCATATGCAGAAGTAGTTTGAGAACCAAAAGCTAGACAGAATGAAGAGTACTCCTGTCAAGCCCTGGTTGCGGTCTCTTGAAGAACAAAGTAGGAGAAAGGAGAATATTATTATTTTTGGGCACTGCGACCACAACCCCAACCGCAATCCCCAGCACCTTGTCCTCAATGAGTGTGTCGCAAAGCGCGCAGTGGACCCACCCCTGCTTGTCCATTGGCTGCATGTCATTCCTCACCATTCCCAATCCAGCATACCCCCTGTTCTGGGACCGCATTCACAACACAAAAGGGTTTAAGTGCTCCCTATATAGGTGGATCACCGCATGGTCTGCAGTCTGTCACGAATCCTCAGAGAGCTTTCGGCGGGCATATACGAGCACCCGGCGCCTAAACGATATCTAATATTAACCTTTATCACGCTTGTTAAGATACATTGCTGCGGATGGATGGACCCGTAAAGCCGTACACAGCCAGTCTTGGTGCCAGGAATGAATGCAAATTCCGCACGCCTAAACCTCCTCTTGGATGCAGAGGCTCGGCGCCGTACCCCATAAAGTTTAAAGAAAAGGTGGGTGCATCATGCAGCTCCACCATTGGATGCAGGAACAGAGCGAGTTGTTTCCGAGTACGAGGTTTTCATAAAATCGACAAATTGCCTTGCAGACCCGAATCCAGTCACCTGTATTCACCCATCCGCTATGCTACTCCCAGAACGGGACTATCAACCGCTCGATACAGCCAATCCAAGGAGGCATACATTGAGAACCAGCGTACTTGATAATGTGCATCGGCTAGTGCAAGTTCCCCTTAAGCCACTCCCGCTGCTGCATCTGCCGCCTTCCTTCCTCATTCCGACAAGACTCAAATCTGCTTATATGCACCACCACCCCAACCGACTAACCGATTGAAACAATTCTAAACGTTTTACCAATTCTGTCCTTGGCATGCTTGAATACGAACCTTAGTATCATGCCTTTATTACGTAAAAAAGTGTATTGACAAATGCTCAACTTAACATCCCTATATCATGACATTGCATGTAATTGGTATTTCATTGAAAGTCTGCCTCAGGGCAGAATACGGGAGGCTGAAACTTCTCGTGATGGTAAATTTAGACGCGGAAAGCTTGGGACCGCTCAGGTTTAGACTTCTTCCGCGTGCGCTCCTTTGATCTTATGGGTGATAGCGGTGATAGCGGGTGGTGTACTCCGCCTAAATCACTCACTCGATATCAAATTGTATGCATGGTCTATGGGGGAGCAGATGAACCTATCCTGTCTATAAATTCGAGGCATCCCCTCGCTTGTTGGACTAGAATCTCATCACTCAGATCACTAGATCAAAGAGACATCTCTACAAAGTATTCAGATTTACATCTTCCTCAAGAAGTTCTCATTGTTATTTATATATCATTCTCTCCAATTCTTAATACAAACATAAAGTTAACTTGACTTATACCTACCACCTTCGGCCCCCTCAAATACCAACCATCTACAGCAACCATATACATAAAAATGCACCCCCAAACAATCCTCACCACCCTCCTCCTCCTCCTCTCCTCAACAACCATCACCACCGCCGCCCCAATCCCAACCACCAAATCCCCCCGCTCCCTAGACACCATCGTCGAATGGATCAACAAACTCAAACCCCTCATAGACCCCGTCACCACCCCCGCAGAACCAAACGCTCCATCCACAAACCCATGGGTCGAGCCGGAACCCACAGCTCCAACCACAAATCCCTGGACCGAACCAAACGGTCCACCAACAACCTCAAACCCTTGGACGGAGCCGAACGCGCCGACGACAGATCCTTGGACTGAACCAAATGGTACACCCTCGAATTCGAATCCTTGGACTGAGCCGAATGCACCGACTACGGGACCTATCGGGCCTGATAGTATCAATGTGAGCCAGAACCCGGGCCAGGTCGACGGGGGCTCTGGTGTGAATCCAGGGGCGATCACTCCTGATAGCACTAATGTTGGTGGGTTGAATGGCCCTGTTAGTGGGAAGTAAACCAGGGTGAAGGGGACTACACACGCGGATGGGAGAGCGAGAAAGGCGGGTTTAGAAAAGCTAGGGAGGCGATTTCTTTTGTTAATCTTCAAAATGGTTTACTTTTGTTTGGTTAATTCAAATGATTGGAGTTCTGGGATGTTTGCATAGTATGTACGGATATCATAGCATCTCGTTGGGTTTGCATTTCGAAGAACTACATATAAGGATATTTGGTTTTGTTTGCATCATTCTGTCACGCATTAGTTAAGGAGTTACAGAGAAATTTAATGTCATATTTCCATCTTTATTGACGTTTCCGACCCCTCTGATAAGCAGACTCGTATACATCTAGAACTAAGCAATGCTCAAAAAATTTCCGAACGCCAAAGAGAATTAAACCTCCCATAAGACCAGGGAAGAGACAAAGAAGAGAACAAGCGTCGAGTAGGAGAGTATTATACATTTGAAAGTCAAACTTAATGCCACACCCCGCCAATGAAGGCTGCTAGCAAAAAACTCTTACAGCGCAATAATAGTGCATCGAAGCAACGCTGCAACATAAGCCTCTATGTTCTATGCTTAGTAAAGGTTCTACCGACCTTGCACCCCAATCACCGAATTCAACCGCCAAGAATGGGAATCCTTAACTCCTCGAGTGAACCATGAATGATTCTCCACATCCACACGCTTCCTCTGCAAAACAAAACCCAAGAGTCAGCAAACGATCCCCAAACACCGAAACCTCGTAGAAAAATGAAGGAGGGGCAGCGACTTACTGATATTGGGATTCTTGAACACAAATTTCGCACTAACCAAATCCTCCACCCAATCCATCTCACTCCCGATAATACTAAACAATGCCTTGCTATCGATAAAGACCTTGGCTCCGTCTTGTTCCACCACTTCGTCAAACTTGCCGGGTTTCTCGATGTACTCCAGATTATATGAGAGGCCGGAACACCCCTTATGCTTGACACCTACGCGGATGAGCTTGGGCGGGGTTTGCTGAGTTAGGGAGCGGATATGGTTGACGGCAAGAGGGGTGAGTGTTAAAGCAGCTTTGCGGGGTCGGAACTTGCGGGGTGCCGGGGCGGGTGCCGGTGTGGGTGTAGTCGAGGGAGCCGTAGATTGTGATACAGCCTGAGCGGATTGAGGTGCCGGAGCAGGTATAGCCGGTTCAGGCGTAGGCGTCGCCGCCACAACAGGCGTCTGCGTCGAAGGCAAAGGCGAAGCCGGCACACCCTTCGAACTCTCCAAAGCTCCCTTCACGAGCGGCGAAACACTCCTCTCCTCACCAATCCTCACCTCGGTATTGACGGCAACATCCTTCCCGCCCTTTTGAATCGAAGGCCCAACTGCCGGGATATCCAACGTCTCCGGGCGGTAGGCCGTAGCCGTCTGCAGCGATCTTCTTAGACACGAGGCGCATATCGATGGTAGCATGGCGTGGGGACTCGGTCTGTAACGGGATTTGAGGGACGATGCAAGAGATCGACGGGTGCTGCTCAGCAGCGGTGAGAGGGTTCTTGGGAGCGACATTGCGGTTCGTTCGGGGTATAGCCGAGGATGAAGAGAACGGATTATCGGAGGTGTAGGATTGATATAATCCTACCTGTGAGGAAAGATAAAGGAAAGGAATACAGAAAAGAGAATGGGGGTGTATATGCAGGATACAATCTGGGGAGGGAGGTTGAACAAGGGCCGAGGTGTGGGAATGTTGAAAGTTGGCAGAAAAGAGATCTTACAAATCCACAGTAGCCGAGATTTCGTTTTAGCTGCTGCGACAGGCTTTTGGCCATCCAAAAATTCAGTTATGACGATGTTGCCAACACCCAGCCAATCAAACCAGCCTAAATGTTAATCCAACACCAAACAACACAATCCCCGGTCAATAAATATAGCTTAGCATGAAGGGACCTGCCGACGCTCGACACGAGAGTATGAAAAAATTCCAGCCCAATTGTAAAACGTTCGTTCATACTAGACACATACATTCTCAGGCAGGTGTGAGAATATCACTGAAAGATATATTTTATAGCTACTTTATACTACTACAAGTAAAATTACATTTGAAACCAAAGGATTGGCATGTGATGGTAATACCGATATGCACACCCACCCTGCGAGGGCAAAAGCTTAAGATAGCCATTCAATATATATACTGTATCTATATAGCCCATAAAAACAGTATCTGGGCGTGAAGCCAGGCAATTTACTAAAGTAAGTTTGTATTCCTCAAACAGCACCAACGAGAATCTAGTCCGAATTACTCGACTGTTACATCGATAGCAGGATAGATACGTATCAATACTCACCTATGCTTGTATGTATAGATCATAGATAGCCTGATAGTATATGTGCATCGGACTACTTGACTGAGCATATGCATGTGAAGCAGACATAGTCGTCACAGATATCGACTCCAGGTTTAAAACTCACGACACAAGCAACTTCTAATTAATGTGATAGAATATGCTATTGCCTCCAAATATCGATTGACCCTCGCTATATATCAAAAAATAAATCCAATCGCTATATAATACAGATATCCAAGATCCCGTGACGTCAAGATTAATACCCCAAATCTATCGCAAACCCGTCTTCCAGAAACACCCACCCTTCTACGTTCCCAACAGCACAGACCCCAACCAACCTATAATCGCCTGACTTACACCCTCGGACCTCATGAAATCAGCTAGCACTCCCCAACCTCAACAGTCCAAAAACACAATTCATCAACAACCCGGCTACCACCGCCAGCTGTCTCTTCGAATTCCCCAACACCCCATCTTCCCTCAGCATCCATACTATACACAACGGCCAGAAAAATCCCCACATGACTCCAATCAATGTATCTTCCAACCCGCCTCCCTCATTGGTCGTACCATTCTCAGCATCCGTATTATTTGCTGCAGATTCGTCTATCCACCGTTCCTCTAGTGCTAGCGCTCTCCGCCGAGATTCCTCGTCTAACAAGGACAGACCTTGAAGAGCGTTATTATCGGCGGTCGCGGTCCCGTCAATGGAGGCCGATGTGTTATTTAGAAGAGTGCCATGGAATTGACTCCTCAGTGCCGCAATATCGGATTCCGTAAACCCAGCATTTAGTAGACGGTCGAAACCTTGCGGGGCGGGTAACGTGGAAGGGTGATGTATCGCTTGAGACTATTCATAGCATCATTAGTCCTACGTGACCTCCCACATATTTGAAATCGGGCGAGGGAGCCCTACTTCAGTCTCAACCTCCTTCGCCAGCTCCTCATCCGTCAGTTCGTCACCAATACTACAGTGAACATAAACCCCGGTAGCTTCCTTGACCTCATCCTCATCCTCATCCTCTGGTTCCGGCCTAATAACCTCTTTACCTTTTCTAGAGCCTTTCTTCGGTGGAGGAGGTGTCTTCTTCTCCTTCTTTATAGGCGCAGGCGACTGCAACTTCGAAACCCCAAGCGCTTGTCCAATATTACTCTTGTCGCTAAGCACTTTCCCACCATATATCAACCTCAACCTCCTCCGCCCCGTTTCTACAGGCCTCGAAGACCTAATAAGCCGTTTCAGATGCGAAATATTCGTAGAATACGGCGTCGGAATCGTAAGGTTCAAATCCGGCAGCGAAGACGACGCAAACCGGATCGTAACGCTGACACGGGTTTGCGGTGGTCCCTGAGGTACCGACGATGGAGGCTGCAATCTGGGGACCGAGGTGGAAGCGGACGCCGACGGGGAGCTAGTTTCATAAGACGATGAACGGCTATGGCGCGGTAGTAGCGGATCCCGGGTTGGATCCCGAGAAGACGATGGTGAGCTCATCTGTGCGGTTTAATGGTGCGATGGTACTGATGAATGTTGAGGGTCATCTCCGGTGGCATAGCATTGTCCCTTAAAATGGGCACCCGAGTTCTTGACCAGCAAGTTTGTAGTCGGGATTCTATAGATATTTATTTACAAGCGCTTTCCTTTGAGGGTAGGGCGGGAGTTGCGCCTTTGTCGTGAAACGTGGAGTTATCGAGATGATGATGCTGTCATGTCCGATGCGGACCCTGATTTCGTGTTGCGGAAGGATGCCGAGGAAAGACAGCGCGTGGAGATCCGCAACACGGCAACGCATAGATCTGTTGCCCATTTTTTTGTTCTGGATTCGATGGGTGCTGATTAATTGCGAAACTTCAATTTGATCTGTATGACGTCGAGTTGCTTCACCAATTACATATCTCTCGTTCTTCCATACTAAAACTTCACTAGATATACCACAAAGCCTACACTCGTATATACAGCTCAAAGAGTCAAAATAGTCTAATTCTCCTAGAGCATAGCTGCCAAAGAGTTCATTCCCCCAACACACAAGATACAACATCATGGCCTCTTCTTCCAGGTCTGTCGCAACCTCCATCCTGCGATCGCAGATATCTCGAACAGCTACCGCCACAATATCCCGCCAAAGACCAAGAAGATTCTTTTCAAACTCGATATCGCCGCGGTCGACCCGATCCACCCCTCTAGTCCACCATGCATCCCCTCTCAAACCTCTTCTCCCCACCTCCACAACCTTCTCCCAAAGACGGACCCTCTTCATTCAAACCGAACCAACTCCCAACCCTGATGTATGATCTCCCTCCTGCTCCCTACAAACCCCGATAACGTTTAGCTAACATTGATATAATCCCAGGCCCTAAAATTCATCCCCGGCCTCCCGGTACTTCCTCCCACAGCCTCCTCAATCGAATACACCGACGGCCGCGAAACCTTCAATTCCCCGCTCGCCCGCTCCCTTTTCCAGCTCGACGGCGTCCAAGCCGTCTTTTATGGTCCCGATTTCATCACCGTTACCAAGTCCCCCGATTCTCATTGGACATGGCTGAAACCCGAAGTCTTCGCTCTAGTAACCGAGCATCTGAATAACGGACAGCCTGTAGTGCAGGGGGATTTAAAGCAGGCGGAGGACACGATGGCTCAGGAAGGGGACAGTGAGGTTGTGGCGATGATTAAAGAGTTGTTAGATACGAGGATTAGACCGGCTATTCAGGAAGGTTCGTTATCTGATCCCACAGTAGCTTCTTTCAACCTTTGTATGAGATCAGATAGGCTAACAAGAGTATGATACAGACGGTGGCGACATTGAATACCGCGGCTTCGACTCCAATGGAAACGTCCTCCTCAAACTACGCGGTGCATGCCGCACCTGCGATTCCTCGACGGTAACTCTGAAAAATGGAATCGAGTCCATGCTGATGCACTACATCGAAGAGGTTAAGGGTGTAATTCAGGTCCTCGATCAGGAAGAAGAAATTGCACAGAAAGAATTTGAAAGGTTCGAGGCGAATCTGGCGAAACTGAAGGGCGCGGATGCGGTACCGGCGAAGAGTGCGATTGATGCTGTTCCTTGATAGACTTCGTAGTTGAGATGGATGACGGAAGAGGGATTCATGGATTTCTAAGTATTGGCGCTGCTGCTACCCGGCGTTTTTGGCATTACTGGTAGGATACGACACAGTCGCTATTGGGGGGTGCATTTGCATTCTCGTTCAAATTGTATATATACTGTGTAGTCCACGGACTTTGTTAAACTAAAATTTAAACAAAACTTGTATCATATTCAGTTACAAAATAAGGCGTTAAATCTGTCCGAAGGGTATCGTTATGATAAATGCGAGAAGATCCACAGAGATGAAGGGCCTACTATAGAGGAAAGGGAAGATGAGGGAACGCCAAAATAGCCAACAAAGATAAGTAAATGCGCAATAATTCAACATGCTCTATCAATCGACCGCAATGCAAGATAATCAACCAAGGAAAACAAAACCAAGAGGAAGAGCATAATAAACATTCCGTAGAGAAATTCCAATTTCCAACAATCCATACAAACTCAATGCCGAAACTGAAAAACAATACATCGCCAAACAGACATTAAAAACAAGAGGATATCATGAGATAAACCAACACGTTTTGCGAAGATAAAGCTATAAAAGAACAACCTCACTTCAATCCAAACCCTTCACTCTCCCTCACTGCCCTCCACAAAACCCTTTCCAGTGTCTCTTTGCTATCGTACCCCCAAAGTGTAATACTATTGAAACAAGTTCTGGCAATCGGATACCTCTCAGCTCTCTTGTTGCCGTGCACCGTACTTGGCCCTCCATAAACCACCTTCAAAACCATATTCGCAATCCCCATCGCCGGAATTCGATCGCTTCCCGTGATGAATCCCAAGAGCATCCTCTGCATCTCCGGACTGGCAGCTTCAAAGGACTCCCAGAACCATCGAATAACATTGGTCTCATCAGGGATGGTGCTCCAATTTTCGTAAGTAGCGACAGCGCGAAGAGCGGTAATATCAAGCGGCTCATCTGAGCCCCGGATTAAAAGCTCAATCTCATCCGGTTGGAAAAGGCTTAACGCATTGCCGCCACAAACCGTCCAGAACCCTCTCTTGAAAGGCTCAAACTGTCGTGCGACAGATGTGTCGAGCAAATACTGTGCATAAAGATCCACAAATTCCTTCCTATTCTCGTTCGTGACTGGTTTGCCTTCACCTCCAGGAACAAGGGGCACCTGTGTAAACTGTCCGTACTTCTCGACTTCCACTACAAAATCCCTACAGACCGTAGACTCAACGTCTCCTTCGAATTCCAAAAGTTGGCGTAATCCGCTTGCTAAAGCTGGGCGGAAGAAAGCGAGGTCCTCAAGAGTAGAAGTAAATGGCAGGCGAGCGGTGGGCGACGGGGTCGAAAACTTGTTGGGCGTACTAAGCGCAGAATTCGGGCTGAGCAGCTTCTTAAAAACGACTGGGGGTAAAGCCACGTCGAGTATCGTAGAGTTGTAGATGGCTAAGCCAAGAAGAACGCCAACTAGAAAGTATTGTTCCGTGGCTTCAAACGTATTCGGGTTGAAGTAGCAATACCTCGAGTCCTCGTCATAAACAAACATACCTATTCCCCTAATATTAGCTCCATAACATTTTGTATCTATATCCGCAAGAGTAAACTCACCGTGGCTCGGATCGAAAATATCCCTAACCAGTAACAGGAACCACTCCTTCCTCAAACCTCCAATATCAATACCATCTTCTCCTTCAAATTCGATCTTCAACCCCTTTTTGATATCCCCGGCTCCGCCTCCAACACTCTCGCTGATCCCCTTTAAACTGTCTTCCACTAGGCAATCCCTCCTTACGCGCAATAACAGATACTGGCTAAACGTCCTACGCAATCCAATGCTATTGAAAAACGCCTCACGAGCCTTAACCTCCATCTGGCGTTTGGCATCATATTCTAGAATCTGAATCTTCGAACCCATAGACAGTAGAAACGGATACTGGCAGAAACTGAACTTTGAAGACTTGGATTCCCATTGGTCGAAGTCAGCAATTAAATCTGCATAGTCGAGCATGCTGTTATAAAAGTCGCTGGTTGGTATGACATGGCCCCTTGCAAGTGCTTGCTGTCGAGCCAAATGCCCTTCGCCAATCATTTCCAGCGCAAGCACCTCTTCGCTAGCATTAAACCAACTCTCTAGCGGCACACTCGGATCCCGCTTCTTCAAAAATGTCATCGTATTCGCAGCTGCCAGCAGAGAAAGAACCTTTGCAGCGGCCTTTATCTGCCAATCTTCGGAGTACACAACACCCTTAATTCTTTCACCAGCTCCTCGAGATGACATTTGCTTTCCAAACTGTTTTGTCAGTCGATAGGTAATAAAGCTGCCAGCAAAATCAACGAGCTTGCGGAAGTCAGGCTCGTGAACCCGAGAAAACCATGATACGAGGAAATGGTGAGTCTCGTTTGGAAGGTTGGATAACAATCCCAATATGCGCTTGATGATACCAGAATGTTGTCCTGGCCCACTAGCAGGGCCCGCAGATTTCCCTTGCGGTTTGTTCCGTGTCTTTGATTCTGTTTTCATTCGCATTGCCTTAGACCTGAAGACGTGGCGCTCACCCGCACTCGAAGGGTGTAGCAAAGGGCAGACCATCATGATAAAGAGTGCCCTTGAATCCTCCGGTGTATGGAGTGGTCTACCGGGTCGCTTCAGGAGATGCTCTAAAGCTTTCAGAAGGACTCGCTCGAGGTGATCTCTTGCTTCATCAATATCGGATTCCAACTCTTCAGCATCCTCCTTCGATAGTCCTCTTTTAGCCTTGCCCGTTTTCACGCTATCAACACTAGCTTCATTCAGACTGTACAAGTGAGCCGCCAAGTGATCTCCAGCAGTGAGGATGGCTTGATAAAACCCGGCTACTTGTGACCAGTCGATCCAAGGGCTTTGCAACCTTAATTTCTCCCGTTGCCGTCGCATCGCCCTATCCATCGTCGAATATTCTCTCCCCGGTGATCCCGATAATTTGGACAAGTCGGCAAGCTCTTCAGCTCCTGTTCTTTGAAAAGAGTTGTTGATGGCTTCCCAGCTTGAGAATGATCGAATGACATATTCCTCAAGTGGGCGGAACATCTTTTCTGTTAACGCCCTCTGCTCCAACCGTTTTGCGGAGAAGGTAACCTCGGGTTTCTTCACACCAGAAGTATCAGTAGCTCCATCGGTACTACCTGTCTTCCTCATATCGGTACTCTCGGGGGCATTCAACGCTGAGCCAAGGGAAGGTCGTCTAGCAGTAGTCGGTGTGGCTTCACTGGTCCGCGGGCGGCCCGGAAACTCCTGTCTCGAGTCCTCAAAGGCAATATATGGCGAAGGTGTTGCCAATGTTGGCAGCTGATTTACTTTGCCCGCTTTTCTAGGTCCACCAGATGTGGCAGAAGACCCGGGCGTCCCTTTCGGGGTTTTTCTCTCAAACAAAGCTTTCCTTGATTTTAAGAAATTATCCAAACAATTCCTAATGATAGAGTTGGTTCTCTCGAGAGTGATTGGAGGTGGAGGAGATATAGGAGTAACTAGTCGCCGTTTGTTAGTATGTCTTCTACGTTAAGGATATGCCTTCTCAATGGCTTACCGCTCTGCTTCCCTTTCCCTTTATCGTCGCCCCTTACGGCCTTCTGAAATGGCACCAAGTCGTTGATGCCTAAGCATACCGTACACCTAAAAACCGTCAAGTGTGTCGGCCACCTCACCGTTGAGGCACAGGTCATACAAGGGCCTACTTTCTACATTCCCCAGAGCAATCAGTTACATTCCATAAAATATAATCAAAGATAAGAGATGATAACTTACCATCTCAGGCGTCGATCCACCCCTCCCTTTCCTAACGGCTCCGAAAGGCGCAACATTGACTTCCTCCCCGCCCTTCAATGCATTCTTCCCTGGTATCAATCTCGGCACATTTCCACTTTTCGATCTTTGGTGACCGTATAATGTTGGTACCGTGGACTCGTCTAGCGGAGGGAAGATAGAATATACTCTTGGCGGTGATAGGCTAGACTGTTCGGGCGGCCGATTGGATGATGAGGTTGTAAAGAGCTTAGCCGGCCAGCTAGGCATGGTGACTGCTAGGTTTGGGGTATATATTCCCCAAAAGGGTAGTATCGAAATAGGTGTCGGTTATTTATTCTGTGTGAAATTCTATCATGAATCTCGCATTCCAGCTGTATATCGTTCCTCAAGACTCGAAGAATAGTACTGTGTATCCGTCGCGGTAATCGAGTACGCTCAGTCTAGAAGTTGCGCATTGGACCGATTTTATATACCACCAATTCTAATATCGCTTTTGTATGCCAATCAACTAAGACCAAAAACCACTGAATCCACGAAAGCAAAAAGCTGCAACCGGAATAGTTTTAGAGCCCAGACAACACTCAAAGGATCTTATATTCCCCTTTTCGAAAACTAACAATAAGCTGAAGAAAAAATGTTTCGTTTCGAACTCGCTTGCGTGATATCGTTAAATCCGTTGGGAGAAGGTAGAGGGGAGGTTGGTTGTTGGTTGGGAACAAGAAAAGAGAGACAGACGGGTCGGAGAGGCGAAGCGGGATCGTTCTTTCCAAAAACTATTATATCCCTTTTCGTGACGCCCCAAACGTATCGTCTAATTATGCATATGCATAGAAATATTCTGGAACATAGGAATCGAGGTTTCGGTAGATATGCCCCCAGTGGATTGTCGTAAGCGGGTTAATATATCGGTAACTTGGGGTCCGGTTTGTCTTTGTCTTGGATGGACCTTTGTTTTCCGCGGGAGAAAACGTATATTGTAGAGTTCGGGATGTATTTATAACTGCAGGTATTATAGGGAGACGGTTTGATGTTGATATTCTGAAGCAGCAGGAGATGTTTGCCCTGAGAAGGACACAAGTGGAGTCGGGAAGAGGAGAGGAAGGAAGAGAAGAAAAGAAGGGGAGCAAGTAAGCTCCAGTTAAGGGGGACGGGCAGAATAAAGGTGAGGGAGATGTTGACGTTGTTTTAGGCGAATGAGGGTGGCAGGTGTTAGAGAGAGCGTCACTGAGAGGTCACAACTAACAAAGACTGAGCTGAGAGAGGAGCTACTAACAACTAAGAGGGAAATTCAAGAGCAGCAATAGAGAGTAGATTATTACAGGGAGACAGGGAGAGAGGAGAGGGATACTAATATTATTATTTCACACGGGTTTGACGTGACTTTGACCGATCACCACCGACCCACCAAGCAAGCGTTGTTCACCGTTCTCGTGTGCTGCTTGCGGTCGCAGTTTGCTGTACCTGACCTCCCCTCCTTCCCCGTTCCTGAACCAGTTTGAGCTGTTTCTGGCCCGCATTCAACTCAACAGCGCAGAAAACGCAGCCAGCCCGGCCTGCAAGATGACGCCTACCCAACGGGGCCGCCATTCGGGTAGCTTCTGGGCCAGTCAAACCCGCTAGCCTCCAACGTGACCCCTGGCTTGGGATTACACCACCTTCGAAAATGTCAAACATGCATGTATCAACTGATGTACCGATATTTGTATTTCATTATAAAATCTAGAGTAGAGGTACTTTTCTTCCGTTGAAAAGGTTACAAATATGGAATCCGAAGACCAGCCTGGATTATGGAAGTATGGTCGCACCAGCTGAGCCTCTGTGTCAAAAAAAAAGCATTCCTCACCATAATAGATAATCACAAGGTATAAGATAGTCGTCTAAAACTATCACCGTAGTTTACCGCCTTGGAAAAGCGAAATGTTACATTCCATAGTTTTTTTTTTTTTTTTTTTTTAAATCTTTTAAGGCGTAAACCGAATAGTTTATCCTTCTTTAGATGTTTGCTAGTGCTATCAGTAAGCACTAGATAACAGGCTCCATGCTTCTCAACTCATGCACCAAATTTATACGTATAAAATGAACTTAGGTAGGGTTGCTTCCGAGAGTAAAAACGTTATTAGTCAACACGACATATAAGCCTTGAAGTGAAGCAACGGGTTGCTTTGTTTTTAGTTCTATTATTTCAAAAATGTTACCATCTTTTTGGCGAGTGCGCTTAATCAAGGTCGAATAGAGAGGTAATGTAACACCATTGTTACTTCCTCATTAAAGTGTATCGTATTCCAGGTTATAAGGGGAACCCGTCGACAAACCCCACGCATGATATGACTGACACGGTACCCGTAATGATAAAAAAGGTTCAAAGTACATACAAAAAAAGTAAGAATATAACAACTGAATGAAGGCTTTACAAAATAAGAACCAGAAACAACAAACACTCCAATCAGACAGTCTAATGCCTGTATCTCCAGAGGGAGAGGGTGTTGTGACGTTTCCAGGTCTTTCTCCTTCCAGCTTTGGTGTGGTTGAACCCATGACCCTTGTTGATACCTCTGCTCTTCTTGCCGGTGGCGGTGAGACCACGGCTTTCGCGGTGCTTGTGAACTGGCTTGACGATCCAGTTGATGCGAGCGTCGCGACGGATAGCCTTGTGCTGGGGGTCGACAAGGATGACTTCGTAGTATTTGTAGGTGCTATAACATCAATTAACATTAGTCTTCTCCTCCTACTACCCATTCCAATCCTGATTGCACGAGGAGATATAAAACGTACGAGTCCTGGTTGATCCAGTAAGAGTTGAGAACACGGAGGTTGGCGCAACGACGGCCGACACGCTCCTCAGCGGTGGACTTGAGAGATCTCTGGTACTTCAATTCGTTCACACCCTGGTTGGTCGGCTTGCCGTAGGTGGCACCCTTTGGAACTGGCCTCTTGCGACCTCCACGGCGGACGCGAATGCGGTAGATGACATATCCTTGCTTGGCCTTGTATCCGAGACGACGAGCCTTGTCGGGACGGGATGGTCGGGAAGCACGATGGCAGACCGCTATTCGTGACAAAAGGCAATTTCGAACCCGGTTAGCAAATTGTTGCTTTGAGAATGGTGGATAACATTTTGTTCGTATAGAATATAGATATATATCTAATGAATATATATCAAATTGTTCTATAGAAGGAGATGTCTCCGTTCCGGAATGCTTTTATCATAGGAAAGCAATACCTAAGTTTCTATAGTGCCAGCATCGAACACGGAGAAGGAATTGCAGCACATCAGACTGCTTCTTCTTCTGAAGTTCTTCGATGTATTTAAGGGCACCCATCTATATCCATCAACCCCAGCAGTTAGCATACATCTCTACCCTCCAGAATGCCCCAAATATTCCTTCTTCCATTCAATTGCTAGAATTTAACGCACCTTGGTCGTATATCGGTAATGTCGGAGGGATGGTCGTGAGGTTGTCGGGTGTCGGTATCGTTGATAAATTTGATGAAGATGAAAAGGCTTGTCTTGAAATCCGCAGCAAAAACTTCACCAAAAGCTAAAACTGCGTGTGGAGACCAAGCCCAGGAATTTTTCGCTGTTTGTTTGGTGGTGAGGGCTCCAAACCCTCAAGTTGTGTAGCCCAGAAAAAAGAGGACTAAGCCTCTTTCGGTAGGTTTACGAAAAAGGCAATACCAATCATGGCAAACGGGTACTCGCAGCAACAACACACAAATTTGCGTTCGCTCGCCTCCAAACATTTATTATCATGAGCGATATTAACAGAGCTTCGACCCAGGGGAATCCCAGCATTATTCTCCTGCCTCGGTCTGTCAAGAATGCTTTAAAGGGGGCATATGATACAAACCCGGGGAGCAAAATCAGTTACCTTCTGAGATTAGCCCTCGTGCAAAATGGCCAGGAAATCCGAAATGCTAAGGAACGGGGACCAGACCGCTTCAGAACTTCAAGTTTCCACTTACAGTTACCTAATGCCAAAACCTCGAGGTGTTTGAGTTATCGGAGAAGAGATACGAAGCGCACCTTTTCCGATTCGTTACGATAGATTCTGGTGCGAGGGGTCCCTAGTCAAGACTCTCAGAGTATCAGACGTTAAGTTTTTCATGCCTGCCCTGGCCTGGTTAATATAACGTTAGCCATGGGAGACCCATGGGTTAAGTTTGGAGTGAATTCAACCCCGCCTTCCTGCTTCAACTCAATCCACAGTCCGGGCTCTTCATGCAATGAAACAAATTCCCTCTGCTCCTGTTTCTTAAATTTTCACGAATCATAGTGTAAAAAAGTTGACAATTAAGGCGCAAATTCACATAAAGGCAGATATGCGTATAAGACACAAATCAAGCTGGTTATCATCATCGCATTATAGTATATTTTACACTATAAATTACACGCAGGGTATCAACGTCTAGACTGTGCAGTTCAAGTAGACAACTGAATGCAAAATGCCTCTTCCCGCTGTCAAAAAACCCACCCTCTCACAATACACCATCGTGGTATCATCTCCCTTCCCATTTCGTACCACCCGAGAAACTCCTGTCTCTGCAAGATAACGAAAAACAAATGCAAGAAAAAAGCAACGGCCACCTGTGTAACCGTTCGTTTCCAGGCTTTTCTGAACAAACAGAAAAAACAGAGTAAAGGAAAACGCCGTATCACCATACCACAAACAAAAAGGAAAACGCCGCCGGTGCTACGCCCCACTCCACAGGATGTCTCGTATGCATTTAGAAAACTTTTTTCCATCATGCAGGAAATAAAAATGTGTCGTAAAAATAAATCCCGTAAGCCCCAGAAACGATAATGACTGAAGAGGAATCGAATACGCCCTTAAAAATGCAACTCGTATGCATATAATGAACGATAGAATGAACTGGCCGCGAACCCGCCAAAACCCCAAAACAACCCCCAAAAAAAGTCAAAAACGCAGTTGTACGGATAAAATCGGATCAGGAGTGAATGCGGTGTCTCCACGGGACACATCCTCGTCCCTGGTATATCGACTCGTCGTCATTCGGTACTCTAACGACTGTATTCCCCTTTAAGACCGACACCAGATCCACGGAATGTCTTCTAGATCTGTGTGACTTGCTCGAAGTAGATTTCGTCGAAGCCACCGACGCCATTCGTCGCAATCCGTTTCCTTTCTCCATTGCGATCTTTTCGTCCATTTCCGACCAATCCGGACGGCCTCGGGTGAAGGAGTCCATGGTTGGCGTTTGTGCCCTTCCGTTGTGTGCCGGCGAAGGTTGGTGCAAGATTGCACTGGAGAAGAGTTCGTAATGCGGGTTTGCAATGGTCGAGAAGCGGTTGGGGGCGAAGCCCGGACTTCTGCGAGGATTGTCGTTGGTTGGTGTTTTTAGAGAGGCACGATCGCAGTCGCTTGAACTGTCATCGGTGACCTGAACAGTGGGCGATCGGAGTGGTAGTCCGACATGTCCTGTTCTGACTTGCTCCAGGACTGGTCGCGATAGCTTGTGAGTCTTCTTCTTCTTGTAGACTTCAGGTGTGGTCGTCAGGGTAAATGATTGAGCGGCAAATGTTGGAGTGTGGTGATAGACCTCGGGTTTCGAGGACTTTGACTTTTTCTTGTTCTTCTTGCGCTCTGCTTTTATCGCAGCGTCGTCAAAAGCGACTTGTGCCTGTAGGAAATAGTAACGGTTTGTTAGCAAATTCAAGTGCCTGAGTGCCACAAGGAGATACCTGCGGATAATACATACACCTGAGTGTTCTTTATCTGTTTTCATGTTTAATTCTGTGTCTTGATTTGAAAACGTTGCACAATTACAGGCAACTGAAGGGCTAAGTTGGTCGAAGAGGTCGTCGAGATCAGGGCCAAAGTCGAGATCTGATTGTTGATACAGAAAGGTTAAAATTTAAAGTTATATCCTTTGAGCAACCGTCGATGTAACCAATCGCAAGGATACCACAAAGTTCAATCCAGAGGGGATGATTTAATTTATGTAAAATATGAAAGTATGGTACAAGATTAAGTAACGAATCCAGAATAGGTACTTGGATGTATAGTAATCGTCATGGTACTTGTACCACTATATATAAGTTTCTTCGACACTGGCAGCAAGAAAAAAAAAAGTCTTGCGGAAGCAGGCTAAGTAGAAACCTACCCCATCTAGGATCTGGGGGAGTGCAGAAAAAACGGTGCGGAGATGGAAAGATGGACAAGGGGTCTGGGTGGTGCTAAAGACATAAAGTTCGCAAAGTAGCCGGGGCTGCAGGGCATGTGCATCTTGTTTGCCGGGGTAGCACCCGGCCTATGAACCAACAGGATTTTTTTCTCGTTCCAAGCGCAAAGCAAAAAAATTCGTAAAGCGGAAAAGACTGACGTCGCTGGTGCAAGAAAAAGGTGGATCTCTTACCTGGAAGAGGAAGAGGGGAGGTAACCGAGAGGAGCATCCCATAGTCGCGTGAGGAGGTCCTCCTTTTTCGGGGTACATCAACTGGCCCGATGACCTCCATCCTGCTTCAAGTGGTATAGTAAACGCTGCTAAGAAAACTTAGTTTTTTTTCAGTCGAGCCGTCCAATAGGCGGAAATTGAAAACTGCAAATCGCTAAGAGAAAGAAGAGTGAATTAACGTCCCGGCATAACACCATAATATCACGATAATATCATGAGTTTTCTCGAGAAAAAAAAAAAGTAGCCCAGGAAAGTTTTTCAAAATGGTGGGAATTCATGCACCATGCGAAAGGTAAACAGGGTCCTACAGCCAGAATATATACTAACCTGACCCATTTCTATCATAAGAGATAGGCCTCCCTTTGACGCTTCAAACAGGGTGCAAAAATGCAGGTCGGAATAGCGCGATGCAGAAAATTGCCCAATTCAAGAAGCCACTCGGGAGTTGATCGTGGGTTAATTGGCTGTTCGCCAGCCTTCCCGCTTGTAAAATTACATTTTACATGGCCGCTATGCCGCTCCTTTATTGTGGCTTCGGGCTTTTGGTTTTTGTTTTCACAAAAATGGTCTTTCTTGCGCAACAGGTTCCCGATCTCGGGTATCTCTGTGAATCCTGAGGCAGCACGGATGTCGAGTCGGTATCTTCATCCCTTATCATATCAAATAATGTTTCATCTGGTCCTGGGGTCTTGCTATAGAACAATCAACCCCATTACATTGTAGGTAGAGGATCAACGGGATGTCTCCACGGGGAAGGAGAGGATTTTCGTGTTCCATCTCCTTTTTCATGCTGCGGAGAAATGCGAGTTCGGCACGACTAGCGCAGAAAATAACCCCAGTCTAATTTCGACGGGCTTCAAGCAAGGGAATATGCTCGCTTCCACGTACTGCCCAGATAAAACAGCAGCCTGGGCGCTTCCTCCAAAAGAAGGAGGATGAATCTCGTCGACTTTGTTTGGTATTCCCTCTGTGTATGCAGTAGATTCTGGAATTTCATAATAACAAAGCCAGGATGAACGCCTCTGTGATGTTTTTGTCCTATTTTTGTTGTCGCCCCAAAGCCTCTTAACTTTGGTGCAAATTAACAGATGCAAGTAGGCCGACGACAAGGATTCTCCGAGTGGTAAAGATTGATGGCAAAAAGAGGCTAAATGCGATCTGGACAGGCCAGATCTATCAGGCCAAGGAGCTAAACACCGTTAGTATGGCCCGTCGAAAGCCATTCAGAAAAACTTTTTATTTTTTTCCCACTACACTCGTCAACTGCAGCTGCAATGCTCATGAAATTGTGAAAAGAGCCCGCAGTTTGCACATTGTGGGCTTCGCCGTACGAAAATTTGAACCACTCATGTCCACATGACCTTCGCTTGGGCGCAGCACGCGGACATGTTCCAGAATCAGTTGTGTTTTGGAGCACCACCGGAGCCAATCGTCCTATTCCCGATCCCACCATGTGCCACCAAAAGCAGCTCGGAGAGCTCAAAGCTCAGCTGCGTCAGGTCCCCTACACGGAAAAAGCACACATTCAAGAACATGATATGACGTACAATGCGGTGCGCCCGAAGGTTTCTCTGGACACAGAATCATGCCACCGCGGCGCTGAAATTTTTTTGATGGTGCATGCCTTGTGGCCTGATTTACGCCTTCGCGTTGCATCGCCAGTGCAGTGATTCGAGAAAGAACCGGCAAAAAGAGCCAAGTCAGTGGAGACGCGGAGATACGAGGATCGGGGAATTTTAATTGATAAGATACGCGAATCTGACAGCTGATTTGTGATCACCGTCAGCAAAGATCTAGAATGGCCTTCTAGTAAATTAAAAGAAGCATCGGGTAAAGAAGGCTCGGAAATATGGGATTTCATCGATTGAAGACCGAATGGAGAGCCTGGTAGCCTGGAAAGTGCGACCGACGCAAACTCGGTCAACACGGCCATTCCCGTGGTGGGGACCCTCGAAATCCCCAGCAACAGCCATCTTCCAATAGCGGAGACTCGAGATAATATACCACTTACCTAAGCTTTAATCTTCTTGAGAAGTCCGTGGCCATGAATATTAGAAAGTCTGTCCCGAAAAGCCTTGATTCGCCTGGATAATTAGTCAAGCTCGAGCTCAGCTGCAGCTGTCGGCGTTCACTCAATTACAACACCAACTAAGACAACACACAAAGGAATCTAGAGGAGCTTGTCTCAGGTCAAGAGAATAACAGCTAGAAGCTGAAGCTTCAAAGGCTATTATATTCCAAATTAAAAGGCTAAATTAATGCAAGACGATAAAACTTCCAGTTAATATTAAAGCTGTTGGAACTCAGAAATTGCGAGCATTCTAAAACATTCACAGTTAATTAATTACCCTGATAGAAAGTTTATAAACATTTAAATTTTAAATATGCAGTCTTCAATTTTTTCTTCACGGCCTAGATCCGCTAGGAAACAGGATAGACGGCGAACACCTAGACTAAATATTCTTAAACTCTTAGAAGTAATACTATCACTGAACTACATACCTATATCTCAGACACGATGGCCCCTCAAATGACATATTCAGACAGGACTAGCTCACGAGACCGCCGCAGATATCATGTCCTAGAGGGGGTAGTATGTTCAAAGCTAGCCATTTCTCAGCCTATATGATACTACACCTCGGTCCACCAGCTAGATCTTACCAGAGGTCTATAACCACGGCGTATTTCAGAGTACGCTGAAGAAAAGAGGTGGCCAACCTACCCGATGATTCAAATAATTGACAGTATCTCAAACCCCGGATCAGGGGTGGAGGGCATAGCTCATGGCTTCTATAACGCGAAGTTAAATTCATTGATCTAGAATTGCCTTGGCTTACACTTGTAATTGCGGGTCTGCCCCGGCCTAGTCATGGTTATATATATTCAGTGACTTATAGCGGTTATTCCTGTTTAGCTATGATTTTACACGCGAAATATGCGTATCTTGTATATATTAGAACGGGCACCTTAATTTAACAATGGGTGAATAAATTTTGGCACAAACGGCGTTGAAGCTTCGCTTTTTAAAGTTCATTCTGCATTCGACGGTAGGCGTCGTTGTAGTCCGCGATACCGAAATTTTGTGATATCTTTAATTAGATCTATAACCTCCTCTGGCAGTTCGATCTCACTGTTAACCTAGAAGCTATAGGTCCAATAGAGCTCCATTATATCCGGAGACTACCTAAGTATATATAGATCTATATATGGGATTGGTTAGGCCTTAACCATCGGGAACACATTGTGGTTAGCATAACCTAAATGGACAATCCTAGAGTATATTTACTTCGTCCGACGCGTGTCCGTATTCTTGATATGACTTTAAATATGCCCTGAATATACTATTTATCGACTAAAATGGGGGCACCTGTATCCATTGGGGAGAGACTCATGCGTATAGACGTCGCAGTTACGACGGGTGTGGAAATACCAAGTTCTGGACATCTTTTAGCCTCCGGGAATCCGACGATGCACCCGTAGGTGCTAACGATAAACAAGTTTAATGCCTTGCAAATCATAAATATCGCTAGATTGCTACCCAGAGATATAGATAAGCGTGGATACATACGATCCGTATTATTTTCTATGTTGCTAAAGCCGCGAATCATAGAAAGATCTAGATCTAGATCTAGAGCGATTGGTGGCGGCAGATGGCTCCACTCTCAGCTGGGCGTTGGGTACATCGGCTAGCTGACTGTTGGAGGTACTCCAACATATCTCCTCGCCTCTTCTCGCATAACTTGGCAGATAGGTCGTATGTTTTAATGTATTGTCTAATGATAGAAAATGAAACTCGGCCGACAAGGAGCCAGGAGGGAAGATAATCCGCGAGCGATTAGGAGTATCTATCCGTATGCAATTGATCGTCCCGTCATCGACAATTAAGACCATCCTCTCCTCGTCTATTATCCGTCCCTATAGCTCTAATACGTCAAGGGCTAAGAAAACTCAGCCGAAAAACTCGGGTTTCGTGCCGAGGCAAGATGCAAGATGCAAGATGCTACCGCGAATTTACAATGTTCATTGCAACAAGATTTTTGTTGCTCATACCAAAGACCCTATATGTGCATGACAATTCGCACAGCCCTAGAGTAATTACGAATGGCCTTAGGCCATCCGGGTCGGAAAATCAAATTAAACCCCTTCTGCGGTTCTAGTACTGGAGCTAGGGTAATAATAGCTCCTACTCGGACTGGAAGTCAGGAACATGACGGTCGGAGCTTAAAGTCAAAGCCACTCTATAGGGACCGAAGAGGATGTATAATATCGCGAAAATATCAAACCTAAGAGCTCCCTTCGAATTGATTAGGCCCTTCAATACATTGTCAGTGCTCTGAGATCCCAGGTGCTTTTGGTGAGCAAGCTGCGATAGCTAAGTGTATTACTGAGGGGAAAGCCTCGACGGAAGTTGATGCGATGATCGCGGGACCGCGATCGATCAGAGCTAGGTATAAATCAACCTAGTGACTCTAGTGACTCTAGCGACTCTAGTTACTCTAGTGGCGATCTGCGTTATTGAGAGAAGCCTAAGGCGTTAGGCTTTCGGTTGGGAATAATCCCGCCTCGAAGCATTCCCTACGCGCGAGTGTAGGGTATCTTGATATCGCTTGTGTTAGGGAAACAACAGTGTGAATCATGCCCGCTATATTACGGATGAGGCTAACTTTCGTTCCTCCGCTTGTGTATAATCCTACCTACAGCACAAGCCCCTTGATTATTGTCAATTTAGAATAAGTATGCGATTCAATCTGCTAAACTCTACCGCAATACAATCTACAACAGTGAAAATGCGTTGTAGCACCATATTCTTGTATCCCTACTTTGAATACGAGTTGCTCCTGAGGTGTATATATAAGTAGCAATGGCCACGGGCTCCACCCATCAACCGTTCATGACTTCCGTTTCGCGCATCATGATACCATAAAGAACATCGATCGTCAATATCAATCCACTCTATATAAGTACTTATATACCAGGATATTACGGAAACGAGAATTCAGATCCGGAACGGTTTGCCGCCCAATCATCCCCAGCCGAGTGGAGCCTTTCGGGTCTACCCCATGCCAAAGGTCCGTAATGTTGATGGTCCAGATCAACTAGAGGCATGCTACGTGCAGAAAAAAAAAAACAAAAGAGCTATCTTCAATGCTTATCGAGCTTGCGTGTATAGTTGCTATTCGTGTTTCCTATTATAAATAAGCTGTGGAATTTGCCGACGGCTCACTCATAGATAAATTGCTTTCTTCTTTTTTTTGTTTTTTTGTTTTTTTTGGGAGGCCTGAGGTGAGCATCCGTCCTCTCTCAGGATATCAAACTTCATCCCGTCTATGCATGCATCGTATATGTAACTTCGATTCGCACAAGACTCCCTTTGGGCCGTTGCTCTAACCCTCTTCCGCCCCCCTTCATGTTCGGCATTTTTTCGAACAGAAAAACTGTGGGGCAACTTGTCAAGTTCAAGCAGAGAAACCTTTTTTTTCCCCTAACCTTATGATGTGGAGCCGTCGACGCTGCACCGCGCTGCACTAACAAAATTTCAAAAAGAAGAAAAAAAACAAAACCACAACAATTCAACCAGCACTAACCTATTCATTCAATGCAGAAGAGCATGGGGTTTGTCCCATCCACAAACGGACCAACCAGGTCTCGGGAATTTAGGATAGCGGGCATCAACCTTTTTTTTTTTTTTTTCTTCTTGACAAAAGGGCACATGACGACTTGCATACCGAGTAATGCCGTGAAATGTGGGATTTCGCTGTTGGAAGGGGCTAAACTCGATCTGTACGGATGATGGTGTCGATCAGTGCATCGATGCGTGTTTTGTATTTTATCTGTGAGACGGGAAGGATGCTGAGGCTTAACAGACACGTCTTGGAGATGCGTAGATGCATTGGAGGTGGAGGATGGGTTTGGTTGGATCGATACGTATACCCCCGCCACTAGTACTAGGTATCCGAGTTGAAGCACGTTTTTGATATGAAGTTCTTCAGCAATCTCTGAGAAGTTCCCTGTAATATAGAACAATAGGTATAACAAGAGAATCAATTGCTTCAAAATATTAAAATATGATATCATATAAAATGCTTCGCAACTGAATTGGTTTTTCTCACAAAAAGGTTTTGCAAATGTCCAGCTCGCAATTTCAATATTTATAAAAAAAAGAAAATTCCAGATGCCTTTCGAAATCAACAAGGAGATTCAAGCAGCAGATATACAGAAAATTCAAAAAAAAGCATACCAACCAATTTGATTTTAAATCCCAGACAATCTTTTCTAAATTTTTTTTGGTCTCCAAACTAGAGCATTTTGATATGCATCAACTGTATCAATATATAAAGAAAATGCTGTTCAAAAGGCAGCCTGTACATACGAAAAAAAAAGGACAAATCGCAGAAGCATAACAAAGTGCGGAAAAGCGTGGAGAATATGTATCCCGATCCCGGTTATCCAGTGTAAGCGACGAATTTTAGTATCAAAATCCCGTGTCTACGATGGATGAATCAACAAAGCAATCTGTAAAACCAAGGAAGCAAATTATTTCAAGTCTGAAGAACGGTACAGAAGACATGATTGGCTAGGAAATGCTCATAAACAGAGATGAGAGAGGTTAAGGTTCATATAATAAAAGGCGCATTTCGGAATATTATGATTAATAATCGAAAGATGATAGGAAAAGAAATGAGCCAGGTGATATAGATAAATTGGGTGCAACGCCAAAAGGACGCTTTTGGCCGTGCCACCAGTGACATAATGATTTAAAGATCATAATACCCAAAGACAATATACTCAGTTGATAAAACGTAAAAAGACTCGAACTCCACAGTACCCTTCGTCTAAGTGTATGTTTAAAGGATCGCTTTTGGTTGCTCGAAAGCCCGAACTCAAGAGTGGTAAAACAGTAAATGCGTCGTAACTCGTGTTGTAGGTGCATCTGCGTCTGCGTTTGTGTGGAAGTGCTTAAGATTGTGAGTGAGAAAGAGGAGGTCTTATAGATTTATCAACCTTGGCGGTAATCAAGTCCTTGTCCATGTGGGCTTGTTCCACCGTTTTGATTGTTCATATAATACCCATTATTTTGTTGCTGCTGGGGGAGATGACTGAAATCCTGATGCGGGACAACTCCATGAGTCGTCTGACGGATTGGGTAGAGAGCGACTGCTGGTGGGATAGCGAGCTGTTGTTGTGCGTAGAGCTGCTGGGTCCCTGGGGGGACGAGGGCGCGAGGGATGGATGGCGCGTATGCGAATTGTCCGGCAAGTCCAAGATTGCTGTAGTGCTGCTGCATAGCGAGGTCAGAGAGATGATCACTGATTACGCCTTGCAGGATTGGAGGTCCTGGATTGAGGCGGGCGGTGACGGCACCGCCGCTGGCATGAGCGAAAGACGCAGGGTTCATAGCCGACATCCAGATACGGGTTTTATAAATCTTGAACAGATCCGTAACAAGGGAGTTGAAGTTAATGTAAGTGTCTGCATAGTAGTAGAATGTCAACTTCTTCCAGTCCCTATTGTCCGGTATTAGCAACTATATTATGATTGAAATCGCTTTTCGATCTCACTCACATCTGAAACTCGGCATCAAGAATTTCCATCGGCAACCGGTGCTCGAGAACTTTCTGCTGGCAGACTCGTTTGGCTTTCGCTTCATTCGCTTCCTTGTCGCGCAGGGTTTGGATCTCGTGAACCTGAGCGAGGCGCTTAATCATCTTTGGTTTAAGTTCCGTAGCAGAAGGGTCTGGATTTTGGCCCGGGTTCATAGCCGGATCCCCCATGCTTTGTCCATTGACTAGGGTTGGGGTTGGTCCAGTAGCAGCGTTTGGAGGAGCAGCTCCGCTTGGGCGACGGTTCGAAAACATCATCAACCACTCGTAGTGCCGAGCTGCAGCCTCTTCCTTCAGAGCTTTGGCCTGGTTCCAAGTGACATTCTCGCCAGTTACCGTTCCCAAGTCGGTTCCTCGATCGGCTTCAACAATAACTAGATCACCATTCTTGACCCGGAGTCCAGTCCCTTCTTGGACGAAGAATACATCTGCGCGGCAGGCCTTGAAAGAGACTAAATAGAGAAGCTGGTTATTCCGTGGAGCCATCTGGGAAATCGAAGGCGGATAAGCTGGTTGGTAGAGGGTGGTTGGTCCATTAATCCTTTGTTGGTCTGGGGATATGCTCATCCTAGGCCCGTCAGGCTGTGGGAAACTGTATCCGAAGGCAGGATTGAATCCTTGTCCCTGAAGTTGCGGTTCACCGACAAGGTAATTATCAAAGTTGGCTCCTTCGATAAGGTTAGTTTTCTTCAAAGTTAGATTTATCCGGGTCCAATTGGCTTACCTTCTGGTTGAGTTGGGCTAACTTCATGATATGTCTCGAGAGTCCGCGCAGTTTGGTTAATGCTGTAATCATCGCCGGGTCCTTTGGTTAATGGGCCAGCGAAGGAATGCCTTCGGCTTTGACTGCCGAGATCCTCTTCACCCCCTCCAAAAGGTATTCCAACGCTTTGCCAGTGTTGCTTTTTCAGGAGTTCCAGACGTTGATTCTCCGGGAAATTAGAGCTATGCGGTGCTTCGCTGAATCTTCGTCCGAGATTGGATGTGTCAAACCCGCGATTATGAGCGAAGAAACCGGTTGTAGCGAGAGCATCAACTTCATCATCATCGGCCAATGCATTCTCAAACTCTTCCGATCGCTCAGGGTTGTTTGGATCGATACCCTTGTTGTTAGTAGCTGCCGTAATTGTTCTAGCAGAGCTAGAGGCAGCAGAGGCAGTCCTATTTCTGAATCTCATCGAATCGTACTGGCGGGAGTGACTCGCATATCCTTGTTGGACCGACGGGAAGCCTTCAACAGGGGATTCCTCGAGCTTTTCCTCGATGTGGTCGGGGGCTTCGAAAACACTCCTCAGAGGGCTGCCGTTAGCGAAACGCTCTTCAGAGAGCAAGCTAGGGCGTGAAGGCCGGTGTTGTAGGCCGGACAGCCTGGAGATGGTATGATGAGCAGGGGGAGAAAGCCGGGGCCGAGCCTGTTCCTCCAACTCACGCTGACCCACGGAGAATGACATGGAGCGATAATTACGGGGTTGAGGATTGGGAGGTATTGGTATAGCCAAATCACTGGAGCTACCCGGGAGCAGGGATGTTGGTGACTGAATAGTATCAGCATTGGAATATAAAGAACCGGGGCCGGTGGGCGTAAGAATAGAGCCAACGAGCCCTTTAGAAGGGTTCTTTCTTGATGATCCCTGATTCCAGATTGACCCAGCGCTCCACGTCAGGTTAATCGATGTCTTTCTTTCCTGGGGACCCTTAGATGCTGGCCAACCGGGAAGATCAGCCAGAGGGCTAGATGGATTAGACTCGGTCAATGGAGGCTCATGTCCGTTTTGCGGGTTGAAACCCCTGTTGCGGTTCGAGAACTCTGCTGCATATGAAGGTCGCCTTGAAGACATTGTGGAAACGCTCTCTAGCTTGGGATTTTTCAGGCCAGGAGGAAAATACGAAGTTGGCTGTTCCTGCTCGTCATCCGAGGAAGCTAGAGCCTCGGACTCGGGCGTTTTACGATACATATCTTCGGAAACATATGCTAGTGGGTCTAGCGAGCCACTGAAGGTATTCGCATGAAAGGGAGGCTTGATGCCAGGCATCCTTGCGTTGTTACCCTTAGCCTGAGCGGGTGCAATAGGTTCAGGCAGATCCCTGGGTGAATCCACGCTGGAGGCTTCGCTCAAACGTGGAGTGGTTGTGGATTGGGACTCCGACATCCTATCGTCCGAGGGAGTAGTATTTGTCACAATGGGAAGTGGAATTAAGCCACGTTGGGAGAATAAAGTGTTGTTGAATGGTTTATCTATCGATTGGCGAGCGACGACCTCTTGCAAGTAATCGTTTTCCTGCTGCCGAGTTAGATCTGGGAGGTGACCAGAAAATCCAGACTATGCGGACAGAGTCTCCCATTAGCTATAGCCGTTTCCCGGAAGGATGGGCTGTAAGCTCAAGGGTGGATGCACAGCTACTTGCCGGTCTACTCATATGAGGATTTGAAAGGAAGATCGATCGATCAATCTCCCAAAATTTTCAAAGGGGTTCCTTCTGAAGCTCTTCGGATGCGTGGTTTTGTCTAGAACTCAATGCTGTGGAAGGCACTTTGGTTTCTCCACCTGCGTCCTTCACACAAAATGCCCTCCAACCCGAGTTGTTACAACAAACCAGGAATAGTACCAGGGAAGAAATCCAAACCGCCCGCTTGGCGAAAGCAGCGTATGACCAGAAGTGATGCAGCACCGATGGGTGTTGGCGGTCGAGTCTCCACTCCTGATTCCGCTAGGGAAGGCAAGATGGTTAGCTGTCTGTGCATGAGAAGGGAAAAAAAAAAAAAAAAAGACACCACTTTAACATCCTCCAACTAATCTTACCCCCGAAGGTCTTTTTTTTTTTTTTTTTTTTTTTTTTTTTCCCCTTTGGGGGGAAGCGAGGAATTTGTGGTATGATCTCCCAGGGATGACGGGGAAAAGCGAGGTCTACACACGATAATGGTTTGAGGGATGCAACTCAGGGTCCAGCGCCGTGTTGTTCCAGACAGCGCCTAGCTATGATAATGTTGGATGAAGCGTGAAAAGTAAGAATGGTAATCGGGGAAGGTTGTGCGGATTGCGGGGAAGGATGGGAGGTCGTCTGTCAAGCGATATTAGGGCGGCGGCGAGTTTTAAGTTGGCCTTTTTGACTTTGGTGAGAAATTGACCACAGGATGCTAATAAGGTTGCTGGCCGGCTGGGTCCTTGTCCTTGGGTCCTGTGCGCAGGGCTAAAACACGACGGAGAAGGAAGGGGGAGGGGAATTAAGGAACACCAGAACGAGAAGAGAGAAAGTAGTTGAGAGCCGAAAAAGAGATCGAGACGGGATGGCGATGTTTGATGAATGAAAATGAGAATAAAAATTGGAAGAGGGGAAAGAAAAGAAAAGAAAAGAAAGTAGACAGATATTTTTTATTTACCCTTAACCAAGGTCCAACGATATCCCGCCGTGGCGATGTTTAAGAAAATGTACCTGTTGAACACAAGCAAGATGGCCTCCAAATCGGACAGCAAGGCACAAAATAACCAACGGCGAACAAACAACGGCAGCAGCAGGGGAAGAGAAAGAGCGTGGGTGTAGTAGGATCTATTGCTATTATTGGTCAATTCCGCGAAAAAGGTATGAGAGGCTGTTGCGATACGAATATATCCAAAACGATGATAACCTAGGAAAAGAGACTATGCAGATAGGTAAATATTCTATTCTTATTCTTCTAGTGTTGTTATGCGCCGCGAAAGGAGGTTCGTTGGAGCACGCTCCAGAGAGATTCTGTATCAAATTGAAAATGGCAGGATATCAGAGAAGGGGCCAAACACAGAGAAGTGTCAGAGCGGGAAGAAACGCCTGGATCCAGCTGGAGAGATGGGTCATGAAATAAGTAGGGACGCAGCAGAGAAGGAAGGAAAAAAAAAAAAGGCTCGGGTCAAGGCGACAGGAATCCAAACAGGGACCGCGAACCTCCCGTGAAAATTATTTTGGCCTAATAGACCAAAAGCCTAAACGGCGGTGTGGGAAATGCGTTAGGTATATCGTGCGGTCGTAATGGTGTGCAGATGGCATAATCAAGACGAGAGGCTAAGAGAATGCAGCTAAAACCCGTACTATTTCTGACGGGTCTCGCATGCCTGTACTTACATGAAGACCATCCGTATATATATGATCATGTAAGTATGCGTCTGTGTCTGTACGGAGGCAGCTAGAAGGATGTGTGTCTCGTTTAAGCTAAGTAGAAAGTAGAAGACCTGGCTCCAGAAAAAGCTCCACCCGAACGAACAAGGCAAAGGATTAAAAAAGAAAGAAAGAAAAAAAAGGTTCAGGAAAAAAAAATTGTGTATCGTGATCAATTGTGGCCTTTCTATTTTTCTTTTTTCCTCGACACCATTTCCGTTAGCGGGGAACTAAAGGTGTCTCCTGCCCATCTGATTCGTTGGCGAGATTTTGAAGTCTTGTCTTGGGAACTGTTCTTTTGGCAGGGACGATTCAGAAAAGAAAAAAGAAGAAGCAGAACGTATTTTTCCTTTTTCCTACCCTGTTATCGCTCATTTCGAAACGCACGGTACCCCTCCCTTCGATTCTTCCAATTGAGTTTGGGTGTGGGGAACCCCAGACCAACGGCGGACGCCATGCAACTATGGTTAACCTGCTTGTCCTTGCCCGCATGCCAATGCGTTTGATACCTTCTAGTATCTGAGGGGCGTGGTACCCCGTATAGCTTAGTGCCTGTGGAGCTTAGTTGTTCCTCTGCTTTATTTCTGTGTCTCTCTCTCTTTTTCTTTCTTTCGTTCCTTCTTTCCTTTTTTTTTTTTGGTACTCTCCGTCGGAGGCTAGAAAACAATGTCCCAACCTGCTGGATACGTTCATGTTCATAATGACGACTGTGGTATTGAGTCCCCAGCTTCATGCCGAGTCCGTGCCGGTAACGCCTCCATCAAGCCAACATGATGGTCTTCTAGGATCGATCGAAAACCTTCAATTCTAGATTGTGCAAAGTTTGTTTGTCGTGTTTTCTCATGGCCAACGCTGCTGCTTGCGTCAGAGCTTTTTTCGGAAGTGAAGTAAGTTTCGTCACGGGCTAAACTTTCCAACCGAAACCTCAGGTCTTTCGGATGCTTTTATGTGCAACCCTCAGCTTTAAACTCCAGCTCTATATGTCTGCTCTCTGTTGTTAGGCAAAGACCGATGGAACGGATCATACACCCGATGCAAAGGATAGGAACCAATTTGTTCTCCCCGAGTGTTCTCTTGAAACCCTCTGACTCCATGGGAAGGCTTAGTGCCTAAGATGATTCCGATGAACCGTGGAGATGGCCGACGGGTTGACTATCAGAAGACTATAGTATTGAATAGAATTCCATAGCGGAGAATGTAAGGTCCCCTGCTCGCTCGATGCAGAAAAAATTCTGGTGGCGTCTATGCTTTGTGTTGCAGTGAGGTTTGAGGCGAAAGGGGAATTCAAAGGGAAAAAATCGAATGTAGAGCGACCACCATACTAGCATCGATGCATTACCTTCTATACAATGGCTATGGCATTTCCCGTACATATCCTGTTGCTAGCTTCTTCACCCCAATCTATTGCAATCATCCAGCTTGATGATCATATTTAATGACTTAATGCGATACTAGTCTTCTCAGCTTCTACGGCCATGCCTTCTCAGAATCCTGGGATGAGTGTCCGCGATCCCAGGCTCAATTCACCTACCGCATGCTGCATGAGGCAGGCCGCTATCTACCCTGGGCCCTGTATTTCCACACATGCACACTTTGGTGGACAAGAAGTGTAAGTATTCTTGTTAGCAAATCCTACATGTGCATACACTTGCTGATGGCCTGCTGCAAGATACTTATCAAGGTTTGATACGATATCTCTAACGAGGTGCTGCATGGAAGCTAAGAGTCGTACAAAACTCATTAAGCAAACTGATGTCGGCCTGACCTGACCTGACCTTCTTGAAGGAACCACACGCCTTACCTAGTTCTGACTTGGCACTAGATTAAAAAAAAAAAAAAAAAAAAAAAAAAGGTTCTGCTGAGTTTGTGAAGCGGTTGTCGAAGTTTTTCGCCTAACCCTCGTCAAAAAACCTCCTCCATGTAAGGTAACTCCACACCTTTTCCAGACAGGCTAAAAGACACTATTGGATCGCTTGGGCTGATAATCCCGCTTGTATACATCTTGCGCTATGGAAAATCGCGCAAATCTAACTCAAGAAGTACTTTACCTGCAAGTACTTCATACATGCATCAAATGCATCAAAGGCCGGACGGCACCTTGACACTCTCTCGATCAACTTGGAAGCTTCAAAATGAGGTAGAATAACCAACAATTTCCCCTTCCAATATCCGTGATTGCTTCGTGATATTGGGGACGAAAAGCAGGATTGGATCAAGACAATTTTCAGGTGACCACACTGGCTGACTCGTTCGGCTTCCAGCCAGCATCGTAGGTGGCTGAACATCACTCCCGTCGATATTATCATTGCCGGTTCAGGCAAAGACCCAACATTTATCTAACAATATATTTTTTTTGGGGGGTGAGGGGCCGGCTCTTGCCACGAGCCCCTCGCATTCTCAGCTCCTAGATTCAACGATTGGAGGACGATTCGGTCTTTTCGCCATTCGATCCTCCGAGTAGAACACCTGAACAAACAACCCAACATTCTTGACTTCTTGCAACCTCTTCATCAGCTCCAAATGTGTAATTTGACTTCAATGGGCTGACCACCACGAGACATCATTTTCATGGCACGGTTTATCCCATGAAACGGTGTATCACCTGATATCACACACTTCTTTTCTCATTGCCCCGCCTGTGCACTGCCAAACCTTTTCTACGATTTAAGTTCTACTACCGTGATTTGCTTTTCCTAGCTCAGGGAAAGCTTTGGGGTTTTGTTACACAATGCAGCGTACAAGCATGGCAGTCTGATCTTTACGCTTGCTAAAACTTCTCAAGCTCATGAATGTGGAAGGAGGTATATCAGCTCGAGTCCCAGCTTAAAAGGGGCTGCAAGCGCACAGACACCCACCAACGCACATGCTGGTGGTGGAGACTAAATAACGAGACCAGGCATGAAAATTGCCAAAGCGAAGAAGTACAACGGGGTTTTCGCTCGCGTTCCCCGCCGGTGATTGAGTGTGGAGATCATATACTGGATCCAGGTCCGGAGGCCCAACGACCAATGGTCTCGACTCTGAGCTGACGAAGCTCGTCAAGCTAGCGTCGGTCTAGGCCAACATAACTAAGATGAGCTAAATGGGAACCAAAAGAGCCATAGCAACTGATTTTGTAAAAACACCAAAACTTCCAAAGGGTAATACCACGAAATTTTGGTTTAAGCGTGCCGGTACCGAAGGCTTCAGCTCCTTTGTTTGGTTAGACCATTCCATTGCGAATGGTTAAAGTTGGGCCTCCCTTTTTTTTTTTTACCCCGCATTTTCAATTCGGTTTAGGCAGGGCTGCGGCAGGTATGCTAGGCTAAGCCTAGGCGTCGTCCCGCTTCCCACAGAATCCACCAACAAGATTTGTGTTGCCTATGCATCCGAGCATCTGGTCCAGCTGGTCCTCTGCTGTCGAAATCGAACCACGATCAACTGCGTTTGGCAGGAAATCAAGAAAAATTCACCGAAAGAATCAGATTTTTCACCTCAAGCTAGGTCCAGAGGAGGAATGGTTTCCGTGTTAGTTGAGACCCACTCTTCCTGCGCCAAGTTGCATATGAAGGGCGTCGACATGCTTCGAGGACGGGAACTGTCGGCTTACTGGATCGAGGAAGCTCTAACAATCTAGGCTAAACGTGATTATCGGTAGTGCTTAGTGCCAACTATATTCACTGTGTGGTGGCGAGGCACTATATACGAGTCGGAGCTACCCTGCTACTCAACCGTTGAGATTCGTCGCCCTCGAGCCAAACCACCGACAAGGTTCCTGCCGAGAGGGTACAGTCGGCTGGTACCTCGGTTCTGTTGACCCACTTCCCTGCCCTCCCTAATTCCTCGGTGCCATTTGGCCCTATCCGTATCTTTTAAGAGGCAATTACGTTGTAGTTATCCGGAAAGTTTTGATTGATCAGCTCTGCATGTTTAGGGAGAGCATTAAATAGCTTCATGAGCTCACGGACCAGTGGCGATTGGCAGGGTAATGCATGCATCTCTTAACCTGATTTTCACAGGAACACGCCCGCAGCTCTGCTCATGCGTGAATGCAAGCCGTTTGCATTTTGTCTTTCGCTTACTGCTTGGGCCCGCCTAACTCTTGCATACCACAGATGCCAGGCCAGTCTCGTTACGTCCTGCACGTGCTTCGGCGTCAGCTTTGTATTCTTGATGGGAATCTGAGAACATGGATATGAGTGACGGCAATTCCCACACGATTAACGGCCGTAATTAGGCCTCCTTGCAAATTGAATTAGCAATACTAACGTTACCATGCCAGGGAATCCCAGTGCAACAGCTAGAATTAGGGGAAGAATATATACATATAGATTCATGAAGTAACAAGCCTTTACTTTTCCAAATGTTTCCGTGAAACGAAATAAGATTCTCTACTTTCCCATATCGCCCCTAGTTTCTATCGACAAGTGGTATGCTGCCGTCATGATGATATATTCCGAAATGTTTAGCACGATGGTCTATCAAATATTCTCGTGCCAATTCGAGGATAGGGGTTTCCAGATAGAAAGAACTTCTAGTACCGTGAGTAATTCTCCGTCAAAGTTAATTATGGAGCCACGTGATTATCAGCCTCATGTTTCTGCAGCCATTGAAATGCAAAATTGTGCATATCGGGAATCGACGCCAAAATGCAACAAGGTAGACACAAACAAGTGCGGATTAAATGGTAGTGATAATGCCGCTGGATATACTCACGTTGACAACTAGAAGAAAACCTTCTACTGTGATATGGAGCCCCAGGAGGATAATCCTTAGACAACTGAAATGCTATTGTTGTTAGCAATGGTGACGTGGACTGTGGTAACAGCTAGTTTAGGCTTGAGATTTGAAATTATATGAGCTGTTGCGTGGTAGACACACTATTGCCTGGGTTCGAGATGCCGGCAACCAATATCAATCACAACCTCGTTACTTAAAATCTTCAAACGCACAAATCTATAAATCCCTAGACTCTATCCATCAATCTACTTGATCACAACATCTTCCTACTACACTCTGAATCCTCAATCAAACACCGAACTCCAATCTCCATCATCAGTTGCACCTCGAACACTTTCGTCTAGATCATCTAAACTACTTCGTCTCCCATCAAACTACTTCCTCTCCCATAAAACTCTCCTGAAAAGAATAACATCAAACCTCACTATCCATAAGAATCATCCTATTTCGTTTCCACCATCCTCTAATATCATCACAACCATCACCTTTACTATCTCCGTGTCCCCCAAAAACATCAAACCCGACATCCGCACCCCCTCATACATCTTCTCCCACAACCTGCAATCCCTCCACTACGAACGCTGAATCCCCTCGCCAAGGCATCGCAGATCCTCTAGCATTTGGCTAATTTCTTCTCCTGATCTGGTAAGCCTTTGATAAAATCATCTTATCCGCATCCTTCCCTCGTTGCTGAGAATCATTTAGTGAGTTAACCTGTCGCTAATTCATTATCGATCAGAAACATTCGTCATCTCTACTCCTAACATCTATCAAAGATTCCATCTCTAAACTTGAAACCGTAAGTAACAGTTCCCAAGCATTTATTTCCACCTGCGCATTCGTCTGATGTAGCCCAAGGCATCCACAATATCTCCGTCCTTATCAAAACTTCACAATGGCACCACGATCGACCTTAATGCGTCCTACAGCTGCTTCAATGGCAAAAGGTAAGCCTCCTTGTATCTAGTTTATCGCGAAAGATCACACTAACGTATGCATTCTTGTGCAGCTAAAATTTATCCGAATGGCTCCGCCTCCGTCATGGAGACTCTAACTTTGAAAGAAAGGGCTTTGCAAAAACAAAACGGACAGGTAGTTGATGATGCCCCCGACTCCAACATTTGGGACATCAAAGCAGCCGAGAAGCAAGCCCAGCCCTCTAATAGGGCAAGAGCGCCCCCAAAGCTCTCAAAGTCCCAGAGCAAAGGTCCCGAGGGTCTAACAGAACCTCAAGGCGAGGTTGACGCTCCTAAAGCGAAGTCCCAGCTTCAATCAATGCCCTCGAAGAAGAAACAAACATCCAAATTGAAATCAAAGAGCGACCCAGATCGAGAATACGTTCCTCATGCTTCGAAGAAGATGAGTCAAAAGCCGTCAAAACAGATACCAAACAGGCTTACGAGGGCTTCGAAGCATCAAATCACTTCGGGACCAAAGAATACCCAGAGCCTAGGAGAGTCTAGGTCCTCTAAAACTTCTTCGTCCGGTCCTCAAGGCCTTGGTGGACCTACACTCGTCGAGAAACCAGCTGGGCAAAGAGCTGAGAAAAAACTCTCTGACGGTGGACCCCAGCCAGCTGTTAAATTGAAGCAATACTTGGTGAAAACCCGAGCTCGCAACCCTCCGGGCCCTCAACGTCCTGACAGGATTGTTAAAACGAAGCCAAAACCGACACAAAACCGAGCTCCGCGCAACTCCCAAGTTGTCCGACGTACCGCACAGATCAAATCATCGCAGTCAACTTGGATCAAGGCTTCCGCGGTACCAAGAAAGCAAAGCCGAGAACCTACGCCAATTTCGGATGAGAAAATGGCATGGATTGAAAGTGTCTTCCGCGGAGACAACATTCCAAAAATAATAGCTCCACCCACAGGCTTGCTTCGGGAGGCTTGGGATAAAGTTCAAAAAATGAAAAAAGTGCCGGTTAGGATTACAGACCCTTGCAAGCAGGATCTAGTTGCGGAAGAGGCTCGACGAGCTAGTATCAATCGTGCCAACTCTGAGCAACGTAGAAAGGCTAGCAATTACGGACAAATCCTTGCTGGTAACCCAGATATTATGGTTGATCCACTCCCAAGAATTGTCTTTGCTCCAGAACACTATGACGCTCCATGCAGTAGGGTTCCAAGTCCGGAGAAACAGGTTTGCTCACCAAGGAAGTACGTTCCACCTCGTACACTTGGTGATGTGCAACGTGAGGAAAGAAGGTTTAAAACTTGGAAGATCGCCGCCGCCAATGGAGTCGCTGAGGTTTCCGATCAAGTCTCTTCGATTCTCCACAAAGAATTAGAAGATAAGCTTTATGGTCGTGTGGCATATGAGTCCCCATGCCGAGCAAATAAGCCTAATATCGATACAATCATGGATATCGGAGTTGCACTCACTAGTCAGCTAGAAGAGGGCACTTCGCCTCGAAAAACTTTGAATATGCATCCGGAAGATTGGGACGGCTACCCCAAACTTCAAGATGCTATTGTTAGGCATCATGACCAAACTAGGAGAAAGGCAATCGATCGTACCCCACATCGATACAGAACTCCGGCCCTCCGATTGATTCCCGCTGGCCCAGCAGATGTTAGCCCTAACAAGGTCCAATACGATGATTTACAGAACAGAGCCACTGAGCTTGCAATGAAGCTCCAAAAGTTCAAACAAGAACAGGAAGAGTGGCGAAGGTACCACAACATCGTCAGATTCGAGGAGCCTACGCCCACCCGGGTTCTAAAGAAGCCCTTGAGTCGAAAATACCTTCCTCTAGGGATGGATCAACCCACTAGGAGACAGAAGGCCTACTACCAAGGTGCCTACACCAAGAGAATGAACCAAGTTGATAATACCCTGAGATCTGCCGCAAAGCGAAAATCGCGGATTCCTCGATTGAAGTCGCTTCGAAATAGAGAGCCGACTTTTTCAAGGAAACCAGCTCAACAATTTCACCGAACTGTCGCAAATTATACTCGGGATGATGTTACCAGCAATACAGGATCCCAGATCAGCTTTGATGTACCTGCGCCCAACAACGAGTAAGTATATCTATCCTCGAAACAAAATAGCCTACTCAGAGAATATAACTAACCCTCGATGTAGAACTCAAATACTTATCGAGAAACAACGTAAGTCGCTTGGCATAGTCTGCATATTTCTTACATAGCTAATTTCTCTATAGTCCTGGACAATCATAATAAGAGGGTACAACAGACGAAAGCCTTCATACAGCGATACGACGCAGAATTGAATAAAAGGAAATTTGCTGCCCTTGCGGAATTTAAGAATGCTCAAGATGAAGAGTAGGCTTCTATTGATATACCGAAATGATTCGTCGAAACTAATATATTTTCCCCGTCTTATAGGGAGCAAAGACTCAAGGAGAAACGCCTTAAAATCGAGGAGGATATCGCCGCAACTGTGAAGACCATGCCTACCATGTTCGTCGAGAAAGCTAGATTGGTTGGAAAAAAGATTCCTGTCGATGAACACCCAACCACAAAGCGAATTCACGATGAGTACCGAGAGGTCGAAGAAAAGGTTGAAGACCTCGGGAAACTTAAAGAAGATCGAATTCGCAAGGTCGCCGAACAGGAGAATAGACTCCACGGCTACAAGGACGAAATCATAAGCATCGCAGAAACCATGCAGAACGATATTGATAATATGGATTTCCAATACGGCGTCTCGATCCACGGCGAGGAGTATATGAAGCAAAGATACAGAGTCCCTGCGGGCTATGTTCCACCAGAGGACACTGTCGGCATCATCCCTCATTTCGGCTGGGTCAAAGAAAAGGTTGTCGACATGATTGAAACAGCTCCACACATGTCTGAGAAGATCTATAAGCAAATGGTCAAGGGTGTTCTTCCAGAAGAGGACGAGATGGATATCGATCTGTCTAGCCAGTAGAAATTTATTTCTCTAGCTACGAGATTGATTCAAAACTTAAGGATATGATATTTACCGACGGTGGATGTGTTACGAAAGTGGAAGATACGCGAGGAGGCAGCCATACTGAAGGAGAAGGTTTTCTTGTTGCGACGTCGATTACCTCTGAATTTTTAACACCGATTTTCACCATACTTCCTCACCCCTTACAAAACTCCCTCAACATCTACCACGACTCTCCCCCAACTCTCTCTTCGCTCTTGTTTCTTAATTTTATAGCTTTCGAAAATAGGTATTTGGCATGTTTTTAATTGCCATTGCCTACTCTTCTTCTACTCCACTTAATGTATTTAGCTTACAGAGCAGTGTCTCAACTCTTATTGTCATGTATACAAATGTACCTTATCATGTACCGAATTGAAACAGAATATTAGTACTTGAACCGCCCATATGCATACTTAAAATTGTATCGTTGCTGCTGACAGACTAAAGGATGACATGAAATTTACAATATATATGATCAAGGCAACCTTCACAATAGTCGAACACACAGTGCCTTGAGCTTTTCACGGATATCCACGCCATATAATCAGATAAGAGAATCCTCTTAAGTCCCTGTCACCACCAGGAGCACAAGTTTCTACTAGTCATTGTATGCTAGAAAAGCTCGTTCGGGTACTACGAGTACGGCTACCTGCATGTAAACCTAGAAATATAGAAAAGTTAAAGTTTCGGAAGGGCAGAGACATGAAAGGGCCACGTGGTTGGAGGATTGTACCGCAATGTGGACGGTTACACACGTTTTGGTACGAATTCTCGTGTAACGTAGTGCTGTTCGATCTGTGAACTTCAAATGCCGGATGCTTTCTTATAAGTATATATACAAAGGATCACCCTACACGATTACACTGTTCGACGTAGCCTAGTCTCTTCGAGCAAGGGAAATGGTTCACACTCGGGACTCTTAGAATCTGAATGCTGTAATTGCCTGCACTCGTTTTGAATCTAGTACGGCTAAAGTACCACATGTTGGATCGAGGTCATTGTGTTGATATCGAACTTCACTGATTATAATAGAAATGATTTAAAGGTACGTATACCACCAAAGCACGAGAGAAAAGACCAATCAAGACCGAACATACCGACCAGGGAAAGGGAATATCGATCCGTCGTGTATATCGCAAGGACTTAGAAACAGTAACTAATAATAGTCATTCCACTGTAGATGAAAGCAACCACCTGTTCTGATTTAGAAAGTCCCAAAGATGAACAACCCCCCAAGCCAAGGCAACCGCCAATCCTCCCCCCGCCTCTTCAGTTCTGCGAACTAAAGCTAGGATTACCCATCGTATCCTTTCCCGAAGGATTTCTCTACCTAACCCCACAAGGTTCTTTTCTTGCAATCGGCATTCAAGGGCGTCCGTGCCTCTCAAGTTCGTACTCTTGTTTGTAGAAGGCGCTAAAAGAAGAGGCACATCAAAGGAAAGGGTAGGAAAGGGAACGATCCGTAATCTATTATACGAAATCTTGCATACACCCTTTAATTCCCTCGGTTTTCTTTCAAAAGAAATGACGGCCGGTACTTCAGCATGCAAACACGAGGATTGCTCCTTCGGCAATAACCATCGGGTGACGTATTATGATATTGGTCAAAATCTTCCCCGTCTCTTCTAATCGGAGGAACAAAGCCCAAGAATCTACAGAATACAGCTCAACGGAAAAACAAATTCCGTCAAAAACCCTATTCACGCAAGGTGGGCGAAAAAAAAGCTTAAATGTGTCGTTATATGATACATGTGTATGCAGTCAAAACCAAACCCCCCTATAACATGAATGTGATATAACACACAGACCACAAAAAAAAGAGACAACCAAAAATTCTCCAAGTCAATATCGCTGGTAACCCTATCGTAACATGTTTTTCTGATCTTTAGAATATTTCCCAATAAAAAGAAAGAAGAAATCACAGGTTCCCCCAACAATCCCTTTGAAACACAAAAAAAGGGGTGTGCGGTTTTAAAAAGCAGGCAACGCCATTCACATGATTAAAGTAGATGTAGTTAAAGCAAGAAAACAGAGGATTATGGAAGCTGTGCGCAAAATTTTTTAAATCAAAGAAACCCAACGCCCCACCAATCCGTTAATAACAGTTTCCCCCCAGAATAAAAGGAGAAGTAAGCGGCAAAGTGATGATGAATATGATAGTACATGACGGGCCTGTTTTTTTATATATATTCTTTTACTTGATTTTCAGAAATCCATTGGGGATGTATCCTGCCCAGATGCTTGGTCGTAAAGGAAAACGAAGGAAGCGCTTTTATCAAAACTTATAGGTCGTGACGGCGATGGAGAACGCTAGGTATGACAGATTACAAATGGTGGTAGGTTGAAGGCGCTCAAAGGTTGAAGGTGCTCAAAGGTTGAAGGTGAGGATGGTAGAAGACTAGATTGTCTTCATGAGGTCTGCGACGGGTTACCGCTTAAACCAGCCCCGTTTCGCACGTTGCATGTCAGCAGGATGGTTGCCCGGCTCGAGCTGGACACTTCGCTCGTAGAGTTCTTGGAAACTCTCCATGAGTTGCTAGAAAACCATATTAGCGGCGTAGCGAACATGTGAGGTACTATATTATAACTTACATCGTCGTTCATGGTACCCGTGGCATCCGAAATGAGCTGATTGGTCATGGCATTTGGCCGGAGGTCCCGATGTGGAGACGATTGACTGTTCGTCAACGTCAACAAGATATCTCCCATAACCTCAAACTTCTTCCAATTAATTCTGTTCCCATCTTCCAAGAAACTGCGGTTGCCTTCATCTGCGGAAACGAGGTCACGGCGATGAAGGGGGATGAATGGAATGTGTTCAGTCGTTGTGTTTTCCAGAGCAAGTCGGTAAGCGAAATGACTCTTGTGGGTTCCCATGAGAAGTTCAAGTCTCATGAAATTCTTGTGAATTGCCTCATTAACGAGGCTCCGTGTGAGTGCTAGCCGGTGGATGGCAAGGCCATTAACGCCAGCAATCACAGCGCCGAGGGAATTGTAATTGTTCATGTGACGCAATATCTGTAAATTCAGTTAGTGTTGCGGCTCTATTGTAATATTTCGCTTGTGATATTAACATACCCATGCGATGTTCATGAATTTTTCCAACGCCCTCGCCCTATGTTTTGCTTTCGGCCTTTCCAGGATGATATTCGCGACCCAATATGCAACGTGATTGAAATGTCGTATTAATTTGTTTACATATTTCAAGCTGGTCATCCGATCCTTCTCTGCGGCTGGAACACTCACGTGTCGGACAAAGTCTCGAGGCTTGATACGACTGAAGAGAGTCCAGTCTATCCTTGTGAGTTCATGAGCAATATCTTCGTCGGGCAGCTCCATGAAGATGGAGTATTGCTCCTTGATCGCCTGAGGGCTGTTTGGCCCATGTGGCAATGCTTCCAATAAACCTGCCATGTTGATCATGCCGGCTTGGGCGTCCAGGCTGGGGCTTAGAGAAGCACCAGAGACGTAGCTGTCTTTCCGTATCCTATCAGATACAGGGCTTTGGAGTGATGCATTTGTCTCATCGCTTCCGCCCGACTTGAAAGATGTCGTTGATATTATAGACATGCTGCGGGGTTGTGTGATTGTTGTTTGCAGGAAAGGCTGTACGCTTGCCTGCATCGTTAAGATGTTTGGCATGCTCATTCGATGGGAATCGGTATCCTTCTTCCCCCAAATCTGGTCCTCGTCTTCGATAGGCTGGCTCAGAATAGCGAAAATATCCTTCGCCATGCCAGCGAAGGTTCGGTTTGACTCGAGAGATCGTGCAAAATCGATTGCCCGTTGTCTTGTACTCGGGTTTGCAAAGTCTCCAGGGCACTCCCAGACCCACCAGTGGAGTCGAGATAGGATTCTTATTTTCTCATTCATCTGAAGGAGAAAAATGGGCTCCACTTTGCTGACCCGTTCGAACTTTGATAGTATTGAGTCTAGGAGATCAACCGGTGCAGCAAACTTTCTAAAAAAGCAGAGCATAACTGTCGCGAAGTCCTGGTCTGCTCGAGACATAGGATACGCTAGCAGCCTATCCACGAGGTCATCCCAGGAGAGGCCGATGTACTTGTCGGGGTTAGAGCTCATTCTTTGATGAGTGTTATCCTCGTGTTCAAAAATTACTTCGCCAACCGATGCTGAGTGCTCAGGCTTGTCATGTTGCTGAGGAGAGGCTGCTGATGTGCTCTTTGATCTTAGAAAATTGGGTGCCATACTACTATATGTAGCATTATCGGCATTTAGGTAGGAGAAATCATCTTCATCGGGATTCTCCTTTCCATATGACGGGTTGAAATCCTGGGTATATGCTCTGACACTTGACAGCGGGGAGGCGGGAGTGGAGTGAGATGTCCGACTGGGTGACAGCAATGTGCTGTTGGATGCAGACTTTGAGCGGAACGTCCTACCACGGTGCCCCTTCCCGGCATCACTCGATTCTCGAGATTTTGTGACCGATATTGATAATTCCGAACTTGCACGGCCATGCCCAGCCTTCGGATCAGAGCGAGGTGACACAGATCTTACGCTGTATCCAGATGAGTTGGCCCTCCTCCTTGCGTTTGCTTGTGTTGCAGCTTTTACCTCTGGGAAGAATAGGTCATAGTCAGTAAACTCGTTTATGAGGAACAACATGTTGTCGTCGGTTTGTGCAGCGGACTAGCATCATTCGGGAATAAGGGTATTTGGTGTGGGAGTCTCCAGAAGGTTTGTCTCCGTGGGGCATGTGAGGTCAGATGCCAGCAAGATGTTCCATAAACTGGGAGCCCAGGAAGAAAAAATAATGCAGAATAATGGAAGACCTGCATTGGCATTGTGCAACCCTCGATGATTTTATTTGAAGATTGGGATGTGGTTGGGTCCCATATAATTGGGTACCAGGGATAGGCGAGTTCTGCACCTTCCCTTTTCTGCATCCAGCCGCCACGCGAAATTTATGGTTTTGGCAGCGAGAAATTCCAAGCTTTCTTGAACCCCGCTCGCACGACACGCACGAGACAATAACAGCGACAGCGTGATTGGGTTTGGGGGCACAGGATAGAGGTCGTTTCCCCCCAAATTTCAAAAAAAAAAAAAAAA
>LDUD01000001.1:273024-298559 GCA_012184295.1 Dactylella cylindrospora
AAAAGAAGGAGGTAAGGTCACGTACCGTTTTTTCGCTGGATGATAGCAGAGAGCATCAAGGAAACGCATCTCTTTTGGCTTTGTCCGCCATCTGTCGAGGATGTCTCCATGACCTCGACCCCCAGACTTTGCTTTAGCTCCTCAATAGCTCCAGGCTGTAAATCCCGCACCCTCGCGGGAGAATCACATTTTGACGCTATTAGAAGAGTGGGGATATCGGCCTTGAAAAAGAAATCTGATTCTAGGCTTCAGCATGCATGCACGTTGTCGATGGAAAATCACGGCTGGAGCAGGGAATCGGGTAAAACCCACCTAAAATGTCTGGAATTTTTTCCATACTCGTTCTATCGGTTACATCGAAAATAACCAGGATTCCATCCGCCGTCATAATTTCAGTACCGTCGTGCAGCTGGAAAAGTCACGCTTCACATCAGCAAACATTTAGATTAAATCTGATAACAACTTTCAGGCAGCCTACCGATGGCCATGTAAAATTACTGTTTCTGATATCCAATGCGCTTAAGTCCATTTCCACCAGTCTGACAACGTATCTGAGGTCATCGAATCGATATGCTGTGTAGTGTTAGCTTCCAAGCTAGGCCAAAAAAAAAGAAAGGAAAAGGGAAAAAATAGACCACGATTAACCTACCTCGCTGACTAACTCCGTTTATTGGCATTCGTTTTGAGCCACTGTAGTGCTGTATAAAGGTGCTCTTCCCCGAATTTTCCATTCCAAGAACTACGATGCAGATTTCTTGAGAGCTCTGATCCAAAGAGTATGGTATCTAGCGAATCTGTAAGCAAACACGCATGCATATTGTCAGCCCAAGTCAAGTCTACTCACTGCATCAGACGGCTTGGTGACCGGTTCTGGGGGGACCAGAGTTTCTTTAGGTTGGAGAACAACAAGATCACTAGTGTTTCCAGTGAAAGCGGCTTGCAAATCTAACTGGGAGTTATGCACATGAGAAGGCAGCCCCGGCAATGGACTCGTCATGTAGGTTTGGAATTGCCGAGGAGCAGCTGGCGAAGTAGGAGATATTTCCCCATCATCATCAGAGAGTTCTTCTGGTTCAATAGATTCGAATATGCTGCTGAAAGGCCGTGCAGTTGCATCGGAAGAACCGGTCATATAGCTGTATAAGGAGCCTGGGGATTTTGGTCTGAGGTGCGATTCCTCATGTAACAGTGCGTCGTGATAGAGAGCCGCGGATGAAGCCGAGAATGATGGATTACGAAAAACCGGTTGTGGAATCGATGCAGTACCTTCAACAGGCGATAATGGAGCGGGAAAGAAAGGCCGTCCTTTCGAAACCTCGGTGACCTCGGGTAATCGGCCTGGTCGGTTCGGCGAGGTTAGGGAAGGAGCGTAGGTAGTGCTTGTAGCCTGGGAATGGTTCGAAGTAGCAGATTGTGTTCTCTGGAGCTGCACTCCTTGCAACGTGGCTTGAGACGGGTGACCAGCTCCAATCAGGCGTGGATTCCGCTGATTTTGCGGTCGCAGGCGAGCCGGAGTGGCCAGGCAGAAAGAAGCACCTGCACCAGCTGCCGTAATCATCTTGGGTTGCTGCTGTTGTTGGTTTCGCTGCGTATGATCCATGAACCGTGTTAGCAAAGTAGAAGATATAAATTGCAATCGCCGTTCGGTATCGATATCAGCTATCTCCAAGCTGATCATGATGCAGCAAATAGTCCCACAAGATTTTGGACAACCTTCCTAATGGAGAACGTGTACCAAACAGAGGAAAGAGGAGAATGATGGAGTTGGTCGTACCTACCACAAAATTCTAGAATAAAAAGGTCGCCCGGGGAAAACGATATATAAGAAAACAACAGTTATCAAAAGATAATATCCAGGCCACTGAGAGAGAACGAGACTGAGAGATCAAATGATAGCCTGCATATCTGACAGCCTTTGTTCTTTTCGGTAAAGATCTCAGCTGAAACGAGGGTTCTGGAGGCGAATTGTCGTGAACAGCGAAACCAACTCTCACAGGTATTGGCGGCCAGCTCCTCCAACAAAACGCAGAAACACACCAAGCCTTCCGAAGCTAGGCTGCCCTTTCTTCCAAACACTTGAAACTCTTGTTGTGCAATACAATGGGATACGCAGAAACAATGATGTCGTTCTTGTGTAGATTTCACGTAAGGGTAATCCTTTCGAGTTGTATTTAAAAATAGGTGATGATTCCCCCCTTCCGTTAACCTTTGGTCGTTGTTGTTGTTGCTGCCGTCCCTGGATTCCTTGGATTTGGGCTGACGGCCATCCGCGAGTTTCGATCCCCCCCCAAAAAGAATGCGGCTGCTGAGGTTTCGGCCAAACTGAAACGAAAGAAAAGAGGTTACGTCCCGCCGTCCTTATCGTGTTCCTGAAACAGCTGTCATTCAGATTTGAAGAACAGAAAAGTTGCTTCTTTGTCCATATAAATCTCCGAAACCCGCTATCGTCGGAATGATATTGAATTGGGCGAGGAAGGATGTTGGTATCGAAATGATGGAGAATGAATGGGATTTAGATCTAACAGGTGCGTTTGAACGAGGTAAATGGCTTGCTTTTTACTATGGAAAAATGTCCGACCAGGGAAAGGGAGGGAAAGGAAAAATAAATGACCCAGCGAACAGCTGCCACTCGAAACCACCCTCGGAAGATGGCAACTGAACCTAGACGGCTTTGGGGCTTTGGGGCTTGGAATGCGAATGGGTACATGTACTTGCAGTACAGAGCGAGGAAAAAAAAAAAAAAAAAGGAAGGCTAGACGGCAGTACTCAACCAACCGACGCTAAAAGAAAAAAAGAACTCTCTACCAGGTTCAAATCCCCAAAAAAGGTTCCTTTACAGGGCAGAGAAGAGGCGGGCAAACTTCGGCAAACGTCCTGAACCACTCCCTTGGTAATGCAAAGAGCGAATCGATCTATCAATTAATCTATTATCGTGGGCAAAAGAAAAGCCTGCTCTCAGTTTATTGTCGGGCGGACTGGGGTCTGGGGTCTCGTATAGAAAATGGCGGAGGGACGGGGTTCTTCCTATTTGTGAACGAAAGTGTATGGGGAAAAGGAGGGCGAGACTCGGTGGGCTGCTGGCTGGCTGGCTGGCTGGCTCACTCTTTTCTTGCAGCTCTGGCTGGCCCGCACAGCTCATTCAGCAAGTGAGACTTCTCGTGTTGGGCCTTTTTTTTTTACTTTTTCTTCCTCACTCTCTCTTTCTCTCTTTCGTTTTTCTCCTTTGCAGTACGTGGAGTTCGTCTGGTGGAGTAGCATATCCAGCCAGTCAAAACGCTCCGCTACTTGCTCAACTCAGCAAGTGAGGAAGAAGAGAGCGTTAACGTGAGAACTCTTACCTTCACGGGATCTAGGTTTAGCTGGTGGGAAGGAAACATAACTTCCTGTCTTTCATCAAGGCTTGGTTGGGTAGCCTTTTTCTCTAGGTCTAAACAAGAAACAAGCAAAGGAATGCTACACTGGGGTTGACAGCGCTGGTCAACTGATTCAATCATGAACCACGACCGCCATCCAGTAGCATTCTCTATTTCAAGCGTAAGAGCTCATAAACATGCAGCAGGAGTGGTAGCAGAACAATAATATGTAATAATACTTGGTTGAGTGATATCACAGCTGTTACCGCCCGGTTCCCCGTGTTGCGTGGCCCGAGTCTGATCCTGACTTGATGCCAAATCTCTTGGTTCCCCACCGACTCGGAATTCACACTCCATCCAACAATCATCAGCGAGGGAAAATAAAAATCTGGGAAAGAAAAGAATGCGATCTCGGAAGGCGCCCTCCAAGAGATAAAGAAAGGGGGGTAAGATTGATACACGAGCAGATATTTTCTTTAAACTTTCATGGCTGTCAAATAGAAAAAGAAAGAAGTAAAGAGGGCTTGCATTACAATGCTTCCCCTCGACTGGAGCTGCTTCTTTCGGGGGTTGGGAACTCGGTGTGTTTTTTAACCACCTCGTAGACATGTACAACATGTTGCATAAGGTAGCATATACCCTACGCGAAGGGGAAAGGCTCTCAGGTAGGCGCTTGAACCATAATGCAATCTCTAAGTCTTGGTGGTGATCTCACACGAGAGCTTACTCGGTTCAGTCCAATTGCAACTTAACAACCTTGCACTCATGACATGCAATCCAAACTCGTGGAAAATCCCATGCTGTGTCATCTCGGACGGAATTTTAACTTTTTCTTGTCAATTATAACGTGCCCCTCGAGACGGTCCATATTTTGATTCGCGGGGATACATTGCGATTCCGCTGAGATGTTACTGGCCCTTCGTCTCTTTTTTTCCTGCTTGTGTGATTCGGTCCCGTATTTTACCTTCAAGCGCCACTGGCTCGGGAAAAATGAAGCACGATATCTGAAAAGGCAGCATCACTCACATGGAGGGCGGGCTCCTGCAGCTACATGCTTAAGCACCTCCAGCAAAAGAGAGATCTCCAAGATATGATAGAAATACTGCTGTTTCAATATTACATGCTTCTATTACTCATCTCACATTTTCCTCTGGACCGTTTGAGCACTATACCCGAAGGTCGCTTGTGAAAATATACCCTTTGTTAGCAGAATATCGCGAGCGAACGAAAAGGAAAAAGACTCGCAGGGGGTTTCTCCAGTTTGCTTGACAGCTGAGATTCCTCGTGCCGGCAAATCTCGAGCCGAAACTGTTTTATCGATTAGCCTGTTGACGTTGCGTACACCTCAACTGCCCTTTTTTTCTTGTTCCCACCAAGGCCAACAATCGGAGAAGCATAAAGGAGGGAAAAAATGAACGCGGGAAATTCAAAAGAAAAAATAGCGAAATGCAAAATGTTGATACGTTGAGACTACTGTCAATCAAAGAACCCTCGTGCTCTCACAAGGCAGCCGAGTCCAGTCGTCAGACCACCCGACTCAGAGCACAGATATCTCTGTCACTCACATATTTGATTTCTTGCTTTCTTTTCTTTTCCCTACACGAAAATTTTCATGATCTAAACTTTTTAGCAGCCCACCCTCTCGTATTCTGTTAAAATGCGAAGGTGGGTCCGACCATTTTTAATTCCTCGCTTTCATTCACGAATCAGCTTTGAGGCCAACCACGTGGAAATAAAAGAGGGCAAAAGACCACTTGGCGGGGGGATCCAAATGGGTTGCGGGAAATCCTCGCCTATGCAGGCTTGCAAAAAAAAAAATGTGAATCAAAAAAAGGAATGGCGGCCTGAATGAGAAGAATCCAGCTACCCTCTTTTCTGCTTGCTTTGCTCTTAAATGTCGGACAAAGAAGGTGGTCAAGAGCTCAATTCTCGACTATCCTTTCCTACCGGCTCCTTCCGAATAAGCGGGGACATCAAGATGGTGCTAAACTCTAAACTATTGACGAGAACGTAGTCCGAAAAGAAACAGTGGACGGAGAAGCAATGCAATCGGATTGCATGAAATAAGCAAAAGGTGCTTTGCATCGGCGGTGCTGCCGACAGCTCAATTTTAAAGGATCTTTTAACCGCTTATAGACAAGTGCAGCAAAAGCAATCACAGACTCCTGTACCTACTCTCGGGGCATTATACGTATAAAAGATTGAGATATATGTCACAATCTTGAGATCGCAAGAACTGAGAGATATATGAGAGTTTAAAGTATTGTTACTTGTTACAAACCACGCCTATTCCCAAAGGCTTCGCGTAATTTTGCTTCCAACTCTGAGATTCTAGTGATCAAAGCGCATTACTCTCACCACGGAATATACCCTGCCTGAAAGCTCTCTCCGACTTTCCTTCCGAAAGTACTTGCCCGATAGTATTCTAGATATGCTAATCCCTCATTGGCACCTCTACGGGAGAGGTAGTATGCATTTTCGGAAGCTGAAATGTGGGTGTAATTCCAGCTTTTACAGCCCTCCAAACCACCATGTAATCATATAGTACCTCTATCCCCGACGGTAAAGTTATCGAGCCTTCCAACATAGCCAAGGCGTCTTAGAGGCTGTGTAGGCATATATATCATACTATCTATCGCCAGCTATACAGTCGTGCGAAAACAGGAGAATAAGCACTTTCTCCCAAATCATCGATGCCTAACCTAGAGCCATATTAACTCCAGACTCATGGCTGAGAATATCCCTAAGCATAGTTACATATGCACAGTGTAGTGGTTGCTAGAAGGCCTACCCGTCGCCTTAGTTGCTCGCGTTGAGGAATATTAATAGGATCAAGCTGGCAATCGGCGTCAAAGTCGTAGTTACTCAGCTGTCCAGAGTTGCTCATGTCAGCATACCTCTAAGTTATTTCTCAACTAACAGATTGTGGAAGCTAGGTAGTGAAATCTTGCAAAAATTCATCGATAGCTTTATATAAACGATATCAATCCAGGATATTGTGGTCGCGAAATTATTAGATGGTTATTATATCGACCTTCGCAACACACATTTTTGATGTGATAAATATCAATTATTTGAGGCATATCTCTGATCAAATGGCATATCCAATGTTATTGAATACGCATTCAAATAGTCTACTGCGATTGAGAATGCAATTAAGTCGTTAAGGCATTGATATATCCTGCCAGGATGACGACTTTGGAGCTACATACGTGATATATCTCCCAATACCAATATATCTAAATTTATCGGACGTTGAAATATTAAAGACCTTTGAAATAACATTAGCAGTCAGTGTAAGATATTCTACAGATTCTCATTATCCTTATTGTGCCATTAATATCTTGGATTTTACTTAAGAGTAATTGTGGTTTAGTAAACAGTATCTACCAGTAGATAGAAATACGCGCTGGCCCCACACCGCGGCGGTTATAGTCACATTTAGCCTGTCCAAAAATCAATGATACCATACACACTTCATGATCGATCCACCCAAATACTTACATCTCAACCTCAAGAAACTCCACAGCTTTGTGGCACGGTCGACTTAATTTAATTCGGGTACCGTGACAAACAACCGATATGAGCGTTACCTCTAGAAGCCGGAATAAATTTGATCTCGTGAACCCGTAAAACCCACCGCCCTGTCGGAAAACGAGACTTGAACGGACGACCCGTTACATTACGACTACCAGAAGGTCAAAACTTTCCAATTTGGAAAAAACGAGCAGAGATGACTTTTGATTGTGTGGCATATTTCCCCACATCCTTAATACGTCTTAATATAACCCACAGCTGCGCAAATGCGCCGTTTAAACCGTATATATCAGAACTTTGCGGCTGTACCGGGACGCAGCACCGCCTCTCAACCAGTAAATAGGGGTTTGTTGAATAAAAATTCAAAAGCCAAAGTGGATCGTATATGCTTAACAGATGAAGGTCGTATATGACAATCACCACCTCTAGACGACAATTGATCACCAGCAACACATATTTTGCAACCCGTGATGTCCCTTCCTTGCCTGCCGTGTATGAAAATCAAGGCTTCGTAAGCCTTTTAGTATCGATGATTCTAGCTAGTACCAATGACTCCCTGCAATCCTCCCCAAACCTGGTTCCCAAATCACGCTATCAAAAACCAATCTTCGCCCCATCCACCAACTCCGTAGACACGGCATTACCCCATCATGTGTCCTCTCAATCATCGTCTGCCCCATGTTTGGAGTCTACTCGCCCCAAAGAGTCTACCTCACAATCCCCGCTACCCCACTCCACTTCTCCCCATCGTCTCAACATCACACGGCCCCATTCCCGATTTCCGATACCTCCCCATCATTTCCTTCCTGTATCTCTTACCAAACCGCTTCCTTCCCAGACGTAATATCCATGTTCATGTACGTATACATGTCGACATGGGGGGAACAGGACCCACCCACATATCTCTTCTTCCCATCGAACGAATCTGATTCGTCCCATCTATACAAGGTGCGTGCAAGCCCCCCATGACCACTCCAGGGTCTTACCGAAATCCAACCGAAATCCCACCTTCAAACTCCGAGAATTTTTCTTATTCTTCAATAAAAAATAAGCAAACACCATTCCCTGCCTTCTAATTCCTTTCGACTTTTTGTCCATAGAAATATATACCTTGCTCGTTTGGCTCAGGAACGAGGAAGGGAAGGGGTCATGCTGGCAGGAAAACCTGCAGATTTAGAATATTACCTTGTCCTTTTTGACAGGAATACGCTCGAATCGATGTGAATCCCCGGCAAGTCCGGGATGTCATTTGGTCCGTGCTGCTGTGCAGCATAGCCAACCAGGCGGGACGATAGATGAGAAAAACTAAAACCGTTCAGGTAGTTCCCTGCAGGATTCCTGGACTGGATCCACCGTATCTGGTCGCTTGATAGCGGATTTTTGTGAGATTCTTTTTGCGGGGTAGTACAGCAGAAGGCTGCGGTGCTACCCCATAGCCTTCTCTTTCTCCCCAGGAAACTCTGCAACCCCAGTAGCTCTTTCCAGAATAGATCGGATCCCTAACCAGAAAGGAAAGAGAACATGACAAGAAAACCGAAATTGCGCGAATTTCACCTGATTGGTCACGTTTTTCCCAAGTTGCGCCGGGAGAGTACAAACGAAAATCGCGCCACCGTTCTCGTATCTCATCTAATTTTGTCTCAAGTTTTATATGCATCTACTCGACAACAAGGAAACGGGGCAGGCATCTGAGCCCATTGACATCTGCGAAGAATATTCCAAGCATTCCAAGCCATGTCATATAGCTCGTATTTATAGTACCTGAAAAGCCAAGAGTGCTCAGCTTAAGTAATCGAAACAATTCGCTCAACCACCGCAACCATCATCACCACCCAGCGTCACTTCAATTCCGAAGAGCAATCAATCGTGGATCCACCTTACTCCGGATTCCCCTGAGGAAGCTATACCTTGTAACAACTGGGAGTAAATGCCACAAGCGAGACAATTGAGCGAGCGAGCGAGCGAGTTTCTAGATCGGGAAGGACTTGGCTGCCTGCATATGTGAGAGATTTACTAGCCGCCCCCGGGATAACTTGGTTCGTAAGGTGGATTGGCTCGTTTAAGGTCATTTCGGGAAGGAATAAATTCGGATCTCAATAGCTTCAGTACCTGCCGAACATCGCCTGCGTGTGTGATAGAAAATTAACAGTAGCTTCTATGGGATAATTGCCGCATTTGCGACTCAAAAAGTTAACATGGTGAGGTACTAGGCGTCAGAGTGACACCGCCTTCACCCGATCATCTAAAGCATCATCAGATATGACAGGACCACAGCTAGCCACTTATCCCGCATGCACTCGCCTGCGACCATATGCCAATGTCAGTTGTAGTAGACTATAAACGGATAATCCGTGCCCTAGCTATCCGACGATAACCTCCCACAATGCACACTGGAAAGGGTGCTAGCTCACAAAATCACCCGCACTAGCCACAAATACAAAGAAGTCGCAGTCGGAGCTGCCTCCCAAACTTTAAAAAACAAAACCAGCATTCCATGTCCAATAAACCATGACTCAATGAGCTTATTTTTCGCTCCGGTTCTGATTCGTCAGGATCAACGTCTACACAACACAAAATGTGTGCAAAATGCAACAACTGCGGTCCAAAGTCGCACTAGTGTCGCCGACATCACTATCTCTTGGATTCGCGGTACGTTGATTTTCCACCGTAATCTAGAAGTAGCACTATCACGGTGATCTGAGTTTCTAATTGGGACCGGCCATGTGTTATTTTCTACAGAGGAGAAAGCAGTTGGTAGCAAGGCTAAGGGAGCATTCGCGGTGTGTTTTTGGTGAGGGTTTCGATAGACCTAGACACGTGGAGATTAATCAGACTATAACTCTCTAACTATATATCTTCTCAAAGGCATTCAGAGGCAGAAATTTATATATGGGAGTGATACCTAGGAACTTGACGCTTCAACGCCAATCCCCTGGATATGAACGGTTGGGTCACATATCAGCACTGGATTTCGTATCACCAAAACCACAACGCTGGTAGACTTGTATAATAAATGTGTATTTTTTTTTTTAGAGTCTTATTTGTACCTGTGAGGGCTATAAAATCGGGGCCCCTATATTTTTATTCAAGCACATCACTAGCATGGCCGGTGAACGGGCATTGTTGTAGTCGCGAAAGACATACGGCACACTTGTAGCTGGCCACACCGTTATAACAAAGCTGCAGAAGGTTAGAAGTGTTAAACATCAACTCATCTTTCAATATCAGGACCCATTATACAGGAAGCTATAGATATATTTTATGAACCAGTGTACTATAAGGCGACTGGCCAATTCTCGTAACTTACAATAAGCTGCTATTAACACAACAAGTTTTAATGTACGGGGTTTTGTCTAGATCATAGACCCTCATATATGGCAGTTTCCCGTAACCTACGGGATCTAATTTTTTGATTGCTCTTGGAACCCTAACTGACAACAGTACGACACTTGTTGCGTAATCTAATCGGCATGAAACTCCAGTCTAATTGAATATTAATATTAATACCCTTCTCTCATTTCCGATCTGAATAGTATCGGCTACACAAATGATGTATATCTCATTAACTTCGTTCATACATGTATATCAATTTTGGACTCGCTTACGTAACTATATATTGGAGACTAAATGTCCAATATCCACTCAACACTCTTTGTATCTAGAGGGTATTCCCTTCTGATAATCCTAATCTCGTATTGCAAATATCTAGAGTATCCAGTCGTATGGGTTTAAAGGCCGAAATTGGGCTAAGTTTACTTCAGAGTCGGTTTATATTCCAGATGGAGCGGACTCGGCTTCACACACAGGGTATGCTATCAAGTCCAATACAGAAAGATCAAGTTACAAGTCTATATCAACTAGAAGTACTGTAATACCATGGGGAGTAGAGATAAAATCTGCGATTCCTTACCTATTAGCATTAGCTATAGCTAGAGATCTAGATCTTGGCATAATTATTACTGGCGAAGCTGAGGTCGAGGGTTGTTACGCTGCTCAGTTTGGTCCTGTCTTCAGTTATGGTGCCCAGCTTCAACATAAAATGCAGTTCGAGATACTAGCAAGACTAATTAGATCATTTAGTGTTAGGCCATCGGCCATCATGGACCCGCGTCACGCTACCAGTCGAGATCGGTAATAGTTTCTATATCCAAACGACACAATACTAGCAACGAGTATACAGACCGAGGGTAAGTTACTCACGAACAGCCGTTACCTTGCACACTCGATCGAGAGCCCCAAGGTGGATACCGTCGAAGTACTCAGCCGAATTGTATCGCGAGTTACGTCATTTATTTTTGTTTACTTTTCTAGAGCTCAGGTAAAACCTTTAGCCGAATAATCATCCCGACAGTTCGTGATTCCGACATTATATTACCCTATGGACGGATCGTCATATTCCCATCAAAATATTGGACAGTCTGTTTTTCCAAAATTTAAAAGCTCTTTAGCCTTTCGGGATAGCGATCGGGGCTTGAGCGTATTGACCTCGGCGGGGGAGCAATATTTACCATACCCTGTCTTCCAATGACCAAAGATGTAATCTCAAATTCCTGAGAAAGGGCCCCCAAGTAAAAACGTTTAAACCCGTTCAGGCGGGTGCAAACATCCCGGAGAGTAAATTAAATCATAATATCTCTCATCTCATAAACCCGATAACCTCGAATCCTCATCGTATGATACGTTCAAAGTTGGGAATCTCGCCCGTCATAACCTTTCAAACCCATGTCATCAATGATGTCAACCAAGATGGCTCTCAGCTAGCGATATAATAATCTATTAAATATTGGCGCTTGGCCCTCGGAGCTTTGAGAAACAATGAAATGGGTGACCGGGGGGGGGGACTAAACTCAGCTTATCCGAAAGAGCGCAGACTTTAGTGGAAATAAAATAGCGTGGTCTAATGAAGTAAAGATCAGCGTTCAATAGTTGCTTTGACATGTCTTGAACTAATATAACAATAATAATATAATAATATAATAATAGCGATAATAGAAACAAATAGCAATAATAGCAGCGATACTCTCCAGCGGTTGGCAAGCCGAAAATGTGCGTCCCAATTAGCAACCGATGATCTATCCAGATTCAGAAACCAAAGCCAACGGCCGCATAGGCTAGCCCCTCATCAGGGACATCGATATTCCCAGATTGGACGTTCAATCATAACGCAGGGCGACGGGAGCAAAAAGAGAAAAACCCCCAGCGGCTCGATTCATATCATCAATCATAGGCCCGCATCTACAGCTCTTCATCTCCTAATTCATTATTAATCCAAAAAGGCCTGCAAGGGAGAATTATGAGATATCCACAAATCGCCATTCGCGTCGGCGAATGACCCCATTTTTCGGCGTAATACGAAAGCCACTTCCACAAAAACAAGAGAGAATTACCCAAAAGATAGAATCCACTAGACGCAAGAGGATACCGCATGCCCCAATTGGCACATGGGTACATATAAAAGGCGACCGTGAGTGCAGTCTAAGAACCGGGGGGAGCGGCAATGGATTAAAAGCTAGTGGTCAGTGGTGGGGCCATAGCCATGGCATGGCTTGCACCACAAATGCCGCAGAAACTTTGTTTCTCCTTCATGAAAAAACCAAGAATCCACTTTTTTTTTTTGGGGCGTCCTTGCTCTACCGCTAACCTTGGTGTTTCTCAATACTTCTCTCTCGCAATTGGTTGGTTGGATAAAAGAGACGCCGCATACATCATATGCATACAAACACATCCAACCTGCTGATGATGGAAGGTCGCGGGAGCTGCAGCGATCAACATTTGGAGGCTTGAGAATAAGAGACATTCTTTGAACGAAGGGAGTTCTAGTCTTTTTGCAAGTTGAAGAGACGCTTGGTTGAACGGCTGATTTGTGCATTGCGTGAGGGTTGAGAATTTAAAAAAAAAAAAAAAAAAAAAAAAAAAAAAAAAAAAAAAAAAAAAAAAAAAAAAAAAAAAAAAAAAAAAAAATTTTTTTTTTTTTTTTTTTTTTTTTTTTTTTTTTTTTTTTTTTTTTTTTTTTTTTTTTTTTTTTTTTTTTTTTTTTTTTTTTTTTTTTTTTTTTTTTTTTTTTTTTTTTTTTTTTTTTTTTTTTTTTTTTTTTTTTTTTTTTTTTTTTTTTTTTTTTTTTTTTTTTTTTTTTTTTTTTTTTTTTTTTTTTTTTTTTTTTTTTTTTTTTTTTTTTTTTTTTTTTTTTTTTTTTTTTTTTTTTTTTTTTTTTTTTTTTTTTTTTTTTTTTTTTTTTTTTTTTTTTTTTTTTTTTTTTTTTTTTTTTTTTTTTTTTTTTTTTTAAAAAAAAAAAAAAAAAAAAAAAAAAAAAAAAAAAAAAAAAAAAAAAAAAAAAAAAAAAAAAAAAAAAAAAAAAAAAAAAAAAAAAAAAAAAAAAAAAAAAAAAAAAAAAAAAAAAAAAAAAAAAAAAAAAAAAAAAAAAAAAAAAAAAAAAAAAAAAAAAAAAAAAAAGGTTTAAGAATTTGTTTTTCTTTTGTTCTCTTTCCTTTTTGCTCTAGCTTAGCAGTCCTCGTGGCGTGACTCCGCGAACCGGCGGGACGTATCAATTGACGTTCCGGAGAGCTATCGCGAAATGTCATTGATAATTAATAATTTCTTTTGGTATCTCTCAATCTTTGAACGGCACATGCAATTGAGGGGGAAAAATTACAAGTCACAAAACGTGGCATGTGGTTTTGGCACTGCTCGGGGTAGCCGATGGACTTGCAAAGGGTTGAACTTTAAAATCATATTATCAAGATACTGACAAGTGAAGAGTCGAATGCAACATCCATGGTACCATAACCTGTTCACGATAGACTCGATTGCATAATTATAGGCGGCATGTGCGACGCATAGAATAATTGGGTAGACAATTAATTTGCCTCCCTTCGTATCGTATTCGTGGATATAAAAAACCAAAATAAATAAATAAAATAAAATAAAAGAATATAGTATCTCATGAGAAAGTGTCCAACGGAAGCAGTTCTCCGAAGCATCCGTGATCGGCAATGTCATTAAGGTTAATCAAGAAAACGTGCTGTTGAACCATGTCGCCTCTTTTTTTTTTTTTTTTTTTATCCACAATTACCCACTTCCCAAGACCAAAAACCAGGAGAGGGAGAGGGAAAAAGAAAGTCAACGTCGACGCTAAAACGATTGGTCCTGCAGCATATAGGAGTGAAATAAAAAAAAAAAAAAACGAAGTCTCGGTGTCTCGCACCTTGAAAACCTCCGTCCGATGTCCGTCTCATTCCTCTTCTCTCTATCTTTAATGGGATATGGTGCGGGTTGACATGATCATGACATTTGACATGCATAAAAAATCATGCCGATTGGAAGAACCCCCAAAAAATAGAAATAAAGATCTAATAAAAGCAAAAAGATCACCAACATGCATCGTGACCAGAAAAAAAGGAAATAGAGAGACAATGTAATAATAACATCCTGCGCGCGGAAAAAAGATAGAAGGGAAAAAATGTCAAGAAGAGTTGGGGAATGGAAAGATTAAAATGAGCTGAACAACACCATCAGGAAGTGATCGACGCGGGGGGGGGCGGGTTTATATCATATCAGGGTCTGACCGCTAAGAATGCTTCAACAGGTCAACTTAGCGCCCGGCTGGTGTTCTCTCTGCATTATTAGGAAATGCAAAGGTTAATTCAAGGCGCTTGGCAATGAAAGCCAAAGGGCTTTCTGGGTAAGGTTGTCTCTCTTTGACAAGTGTAGCCACGTGGTTAATTAGACAGCTTTCCTTGTAGAGTTTAAGATTGTGGGTGGCTTTTTGTGCGGACACTTTCCTTTCAGGTCTTGGGCCGTGATTTTTTCTCTCAACGGATAAGAGAGTATTTTGTGGGGGATAGAGAATGATGCAAGACGGAGCGATCCAATTTCCGAAATATACCTTTGATTGTGTTTTTCTGCCCGAAAGGTTAGGAAATAATCTTCAGGTTACCTTGTCGATAATGGGAGAAAGTGGAGACCAACATTGTTTTCTTTCGTGATATCCAAAAGAATGTTAAAGTTCAAGGCAAGGTTCTCCTGACCCAACGATATGGTCAGATGCCCGCTGTCATAATTTTCCTTCATTCAAGAAATCTCGTTGGCCAATGGCAGGGACAAGGGCAGTTATCAAAGATGAGAGTCTGCATGGGCAATTGAACAGGTGAGGGGGTGGGAAGAACCAAAAAAGTAAAAGGGACTTCGGTTGGCTTTTGTTCTGATTGCTCCATCCAAGCGAGAGATTTTCATGCCGCCACTCCCGCCACCACCCATCCAGCCAACCAAGCAGAATTGGGTGCGAGGAAGGGAGGGAAGAGCCACCTTGAAAGGAAGCAAGAAAAAAGGTTATTATTTTCTCCTAAATTATTAATATTGTGGCGTTGTTAAATTCTCCAGAATCTCACGGCACAAGAAAGGAAAGAAAAAAGTAAAATGGTATATCTTTTAAAATTACTATAGATCGGTAGCAGGGAGGATAAGGAGCTATTAATTGAATATTGATATGTACTCCGCATACGGCCGAGAGAACAAGATATTAAAAGTCTATATTGGAAGGTGATCAGCGTGAGCATTTCCTGCATCTGGAAGCCGCGTACGGGAATTCACATTGTTCATCTGCGGAATGGAACAGCGGGGTTTACGGATTTCTCTCCTATCCATCTTGGGAGATAAATTTTTCGGCACGAATAACACGGGCAGCTTCCATGACAGGGACATGACATAAGGCATAGATATTTCCGTCGAGGAAAGACGGCCGCTCGGCTAAAGTGCATCAATGTTAAATGGTATGCATGCATGATTCGTGTACGAGGAGGCTGAGATTGGTGATTGGTCGCGCAGACCGAAAAAGACCCCTTCGTTTGTGAGAGAGTCATGAGAAGGAAACCGGTATATTTGGACTTCCATGCGTTCGGTGCCACAGGGGAACAGGAAAAAAGGAAAAGTGAGCGGAGTTGTCTGTGGAAAGGTGCTTGCTGTAGGACGGTGGCATCCCTGCTCTTTTGAGCATGGCAAAGAGTGTTTGCGACTGTTCTAGAACAACAAAAGGCTGAGGAGCAAGTGCAATTAGAAGGAGAGAACAAGAAAAAGAAAAGAGAAAGAAAAAAGCGAAAAGCGAAAATTTTTTAGAAACACCAAGGACAGGTATCGTGAAAATGCTACCAATCAAAGTTGCAAAAAGACCATGACAAGCGATAGTGGGAAAAAGGAGAGGACGCGCGCCACATGTTGCAAAGGGCATAGTCAATCTAAAGTTGAAAGTTGAAATGCAGCAAGCAACATGACGATCTTTTTGGTTTTTTTTATTTTTTTTTATTTTGCAAGGGGTAAAGGTGAGAAACGGTCCAACTGATACGGATGCAACTGCCTATCCTCCCAGGAGAGGCAAGTTGGTGATTATCGTAGGACATGTTTTTCCGTTGTTCTTCATTTTCCCTAACTGGTGTCGGCGAAGAGCAGGAGGATTCAGGAGGTGTGTAAAACTTAAAGCCATGCATGCACCTGCTCACTTGCTCGGTTGTTGCTATTGTAAGTTCGAGAGTCTACTCATGGTAATTCTGCCCAATGATATCTAATTTGTATCTTATTTTATTATTTTATTTTATTTTATCGCGGTCAAAGTGGTAAGTAGCCGCAGTGGTACTTGAAAATACCTAAGCAACTATAGCTAAGCTAAAAGATAACTGTGGGAAAGGGAAGGGTGTTTGCGGGTGGTGCAAATGGAAAAGGCTCATTTCCTCCGACTGTCGATCACTCGGGAATTGCTGAAATTAGACACACACACACGCATACGCACATACAAAAATAAGAGAGACCTACAAGACACAAGGACCGAGTGTTATAGCATTCGCAAGCAGGGAGGGGGGAGAAGATGGAGAGTGAGAGGGGATCACGAGGTTAATTTCAACGCCGAAAGAACACCAAGATTAGCAGCTCTGCATAGCTACATGCTACAAGCAGTACTTACATATGCTTTGCCTAGCTACTTGCTTACCCAGCTGGTTGCTTCGCTTTAGCGAGATATGGAGCAATCGCAGCTAGTGGTCAGCCGCACAAAGAAATATCGGCTGTCGGTCAATCCCAGGGAGAACGCCGCGTCCCAGCCAGTCCGGTCTCTAATACCAAATTCATAAAAAGCTAAAGCATTCTATTTGCGATTGATCGACGGCGTTTTGGACATCTTGACAAGCACTTGCACGGGCTAATTTAGGGTGCTGTTAGATTGTACCCTGAGCATGCACCAGGACCAGGAAGAGTCTTTTTGGGGGGCAACAGATACATTGTGTGAAAAAGGCACTACCCTTCTCCAAGAAGGGAAAAAGGAATGAAAGGAAAGCATGGTATTGAAGCTGAAGCTGAACTTGAACGACCCATCTTGGGGCTTCTGGCATTGTCGGGTAGATCCCTCAGTGCCAGTAGAGAGCTCTGTTCGGCTGCAGTCTAGATCAGCAGCCCCTCAACGGAATTCTAACAGATCAATGGACTGTTCCATGCCTTCTTCGGTAGGAGCCATTTTTCTCTGATATGCGTCTATGAAATTGGATGGACACGATGCTCGTATTGGCACGGAGTTCAGGATGTTTTTCTTATTTTCTTTCTGGCTAAATAATTTTTTTTTTTTCCTATTTTTTTTTCTTCTTTTTCTTTTGGTCCTGGCCAACCTGGTCCGGGTCCAGACTACGGCTCCGTACAGCCAAAACGAAAACTGCCTCGGAAACACCAGCTGGCTGGGTCCTTCCACCACGCTCCCATGCATGGCATTTATGTCTTATTCCATGATTTTGGGCCCAGGGCATGAATCTCTTAGCTTAGCGGCCCTTCTTGCCCTGGATATTGTCGAAAAAAATGTTGCACCAGACCCATTGATTGCATAAGAAGAAAATATCAATGGCGAAACTGGAGAAGTGGGAAAGCGAAAAAGAAATTGTTTTGGCGAGAACAAAATTCCCCCCATAACGCTTCCCTGTTTACAGAATATTACCTGGAAGCAGCAAAAGAGAGGAGGGGCTGGCGCTTGGTGGTGGAAAGAAGTCCTGTCGATCGTTTCGAAACGTGAGAGAAGTTGACCAGCAGATTTTTTTTTTACCTCTTGCCCAGGGTGGTCGGCATTTTACTTTTTGGTGATGCGGCCGTCAAAATCCGATGTCCAGACCATTCCCCCATGTGCGCCAGGATCCACTCAGATCGATACTTTTGCTGCAAGTGACAGTACAGATTTTTGTTCGCTTTGGTTCTAGTTGATCTTTTTTTGGGGGGGCTTTTCTCTTTCTGCTTTTTTTTGCATGTTACGAAAAGAACCAGACCCAGCGTTTGGCAATCTGGATATTTTCTTTTGCCCCACCCTAACGGAGAATAGCCTTTTGAGGATTGGCAATGGGAATTTGAGCAGCAAGCCAATCCTCGAATGGCACTTTTCCTCTAGTCCGTCTGTATGCTTCCGAAACCTCGCGATCCCCAGACAGTATACCAGCTCAGATGTTGCTTTCCTGCATGCTGGTGTATTTACCTTGTAGTTCTGCCACGTTATTCTTCGCGCTTCGTAATCAAAGGGCATGACTTATGTTCCCAGTGACCCTTTCATATGTATAAGTACCTGTTATTATCGGCTAGTATCATAAAGAGGGAAATTTATTAAAAATTAGATGAAGCAAATGGCGAACCGGTCTGAATGGGATTGGGGCTTTACGGTGGTCCCGCCTGATGGGTCCATCAGTGGAGCAGCATATCATGCCACGCCACCATCCAGCTGCTCTGAACAGCCAAAATAGCTTGAAGAGTGACATGCCACCAGATCAAAACCACGATGCCCCTCGTTTAACAGAGTAATGATGTGCTTTTTTCTTATTTTCTACTTTTTTCTGACCGGGGGTGTGCAAAGGGTTCGTGGCCCTGGAGCCATGCTATGCCATGCCATGCCATAGCTATAGTATAGTAAAATGTTAAAAGCAACTTAGCAGTTTATTGTTATGAAGGTGTCAGGTCTTTCCTTGACGGACGGCGTCGAGAATTCCTGAACCCGATAGTGATCGACAGCAAGAAAATAATGAATGGCACAGGCCGTTTTGCTTCCTTTGCAGCCGGGCCACTCGGACAAATAAAGTCTCAACCCCTCTCCGTCTTTCTCGCTCTCCCCATCTTTCCTATTTTCCCTCTCGCTTGAAAGCAATCCTTCTATTTCTCACGATGTTGTTCTTGTCATTTCTTTCCAATCTTCTAATTTTATAAAAAGTTCACAACTTCCCTCCTCGGATATCCCTTTTCCCACACACCCCTTCCCTCTTCCCGACAGAAGGGAAACAAACCGTTTTTTGTTATTATACTCCACCATCTGCATATTACCACGAGATACGATATTCTAGCCCCCCAGGCCTGACACCACTTTAAATTTTTTTTTATTTCCAATCCTTTCAACAAGTTAGCTCTCTACAGCTTTATTTTATTTTATTTTTCCTGTTCCCCAATTTGGTCGGTTCAAAAGAAAAAACTACCGCTCCCACCACACCAAAGGCCGTTTGGTTCGCAATTGACTCCCAGACCAACCAGCCCGCCGGCCGCCATCTAAATTGTCGCCACAATTCTTAGCCGGGCAGCAAAGGAAAGGAAAAAACAAAAAAAGTGAGCACGGTGGTACGGCAGGACAACAAGAACGAAATTGCCGTTTTTTATTTGCTGCAGCCGCATACTCACGAGAAATTTCTCCCTCACCCAACGCTTATTCCGAATTGACACCTGGTAGCTGTACCTGGCCACTCCTTGAGAAGGATTGAAAAACAAAAAAAAAAAAAAAAAAAAAAAAAAAAAAAAAAAAAAAAAAAAAAAAAAAAAAAAAAAAAAAAAAAAAAAAAAAAAAAAAAAAAAAAAAAAAAAAAAAAAAAAAAAAAAAAAAAAAAAAAAAAAAAAAAAAAAAAAAAAAAAAAAAAAAAAAAAAAAAAAAAAAAAAAAAAAAAAAAAAAAAAAAAAAAAAAAAAAAAAAAAAAAAAAAAAAAAAAAAAAAAAAAAAAAAAAAAAAAAAAAAAAAAAAAAAAAAAAAAAAAAAAAAAAAAAAAAAAAAAAAAAAAAAAAAAAAAAAAAAAAAAAAAAAAAAAAAAAAAAAAAAAAAAAAAAAAAAAAAAAAAAAAAAAAAAAAAAAAAAAAAAAAAAAAAAAAAAAAAAAAAAAAAAAAAAAAAAAAAAAAAAAAAAAAAAAAAAAAAAAAAAAAAAAAAAAAAAAAAAAAAAAAAAAAAAAAAAAAAAAAAAAAAAAAAAAAAAAAAAAAAAAAAAAAAAAAAAAAAAAAAAAAAAAAAAAAAAAAAAAAAAAAAAAAAAAAAAAAAAAAAAAAAAAAAAAAAAAAAAAAAAAAAAAAAAAAAGGATCTCGAGGGGGAACTCTTCGCTTATAGCTGTACATTATCTAGAATCTCGCCTCTGTTCTGTTATTTTTGGCAGATAGACGGACAAACGACCCTCCTTCTAGAGTGGTGTCTAAGACAGCTAGATTTTTCTCTCTTTCTCCTACAGAGGAAGAGGGGAAAAAAGAAACTCGACCAAGGCCAAGGAAAAGGAAGAAAAGGTCGAAGAGAGGGATTGTTACAATAGGAAGAGAGGGAGGAAGAGAAGAAAAAGAAAAAGTTATACGGCCCTCGCAACCGCCTACCACACCCAGGCGAATCTAGCTTTTGACTCGTTTGGGAACCCCAAAGAGAGTTTACAGCTATTCCCAGCCGGAACGTGCATTAACGTGCATAAAACCCCAGCCTACGGTCACAGCGGCACCCTGTGTCCTTACCCACGGGATTCGTCTCTTTTTTTTTTTTTTCTTTTACTTTATTTATTTTTTATTTTCCTTCCTTTCCACGAGGGTCTGGGCTAGCCTGTTCGTTTACGAGTTTATACCACTTGGAGTCTGTATCCACAAAAGCCTCCACGACATCTCGACCCACGCCATCCTCTACGCCCACTTCCATATTGGATATAGTAGCAAGCCTACTATCAAGTGAGGAGGCTATAGAGGTTGCCTGGAGGAATATAAGTGTCATTAAAAGACGGCGCATATTCTTTCACACCCTTCCAGTTTCCTTTTTATTTTCCCTTTTGAAATTCCCTTTTTTTTTCTTTTTAAAAAGAAAGGATGCTCGACGATATCACTCGCCCAATGCCCTTAACTCAGCTACCCACCTTGACGACGTTATTGCCTAAACTTCACGATCCGTTCCTGTCCAACAAAATTCCGTCTCCGGTATCAGCTTTCGAACAGCCTCAAGAAGTTGACGCCCTCGTGAAACGATGCGAAGCTTCTCTTAGACGGCTGTCCACTTTGACCCACTCTTTTCAGCCGCTTGGTAACATGTCCACTGTTACTCTTGTGCCTAACAGCAAATTCAACAATGAGTACGGCGATATCAAAAAACAAAATGCCATTGTCACCGTTACAGAGATAATAGAGGACTGTCCAGCCTCGCCTACAACCGCCGCTGTCAATAACCGAAAGCAAAAACCCGCCTCTAATGATACGAGAAGCAGAAAATGGAAGGTATCCAAGTCTGCAAGGCCGGTCCCTTCGAGGACCAATTCGGGCCTATCAAGAAAGTCGGGTTCAGCCCTAGACCATGTATCAGATGAGGTCAGATCAAGAGGCTCTTGTGACACCACCATGAAGAGCAAGACCACAATCGCGACATCATTTTGTGATGTGGTTATGGGGGACTCCATCTCTCCAAAGAGAATTATGCCCCCATTGAATGATTGCATGTAAGTCTTCGCATATTTATTTAACCGGCATGCCGCCCTCCTCATTTTTTTTTAAGACCCCATGATCAGCATGGCTAACAATGCAATCTCCCAGCAGCCCCACCGCCAAACCAGATGATAACAACATCTGTTTACTTCTCAATGCCGGCATTACTACGAACAATGAATCGTTAACGCAGTCTTGCATCAACCATCTTCGTCAGGGTGCCGTCTTTCACCCTCTTATCACCATCAAAGCATGCGCACCTTTTGAACATGACATACCTGGTGTCCCTCAGTCGGTCACGGCACAGATACGCCCTATACTGCACGAGGCCGTCCGAACTCTCCTCGACGACTATCCAGACTACGACTGTGGCGAAATATCCCCTCGCTGGACGGAGTATCTAGACTCGGTGCCCGTTGGGATGCAACAACTCTTTGCCGCAGAATGGTGCCGCTACGTCCGCCGCATAAAATCTTTCCACGAGAACAGCCCCTGGGACGACTTTGATTATGACCACACCCCTGGCTGCCCTCACAAGGACTCATGCGAGCTATACACCCGCATCCAGGTCCGCGACGCTTGGAACCAATTCTGGAAAGAATCAATCCTGTCGGGAAATAGATGCGTTCCGAAACCGAGTCAGGTTGCGCAATTCCTATGCACGTACGGAAACGAGCTTTCGCCTTTGAGACCGAGCCATGCGAACCAACCAAACATCAACTGCGTAGCTGGATTCAAAGAGGAACTCGTACAGACCTTGGAGTGTATAGGTGGGGATAATGCGCGATATAATTGGAGGTGGCTTGGGGAAAACCTGTTCAAGCAGAGAAAGGTGAGCAGCTGAAGCGCCCGTGGCTTTTTAGTGGCTGCAGGTGGGTTGGTTCGTTCGCTTTAGAGGAGCTGAACAGGTGATTACGATATTGATTACAATATCAGATATCAGATCGTACGGTTCGAGAGTTGAAGAGAGAAAAAGGAAATTCTTTTGAGGACATTTTTCTGCATATGTGTATACGCATTATTTCTTTTTCCCCTTCTTTTATCTACGAAGACGCCTTTTTTTTTTTTATTTCCGTTTGGGATATCATATTTTAACAGGTTTTTATGTTTTTTTGTTGTTGTCAGCGAGATTTGGCGTAACCTGAGTGTTCATTTCAATCATGCATGTCGGTTTTATTACCTCTTCTACCTTCTACGGATACCTGTTTTCCCTCCTCTCTTTCTTTCGGTTCGTTGGGAAACGTATATATTTTTTTTTATTATTTTACATTTACAATTTCGGTCACGGAAAAATGAAAGCATAGCGGATACTTTTTTTTTACAATAAATTTTTTTGGGAGGACTTTACAATTCAAACTTTTTTTGGTCGCAATTGAACCGTTTTCTAATTTATTGCAACTGGCGTACACTTCTGGGAGGAGACCTCACTCAACTTCGAACTCAACACATGGCACAAGTCGCAAGCTCTTTTACTTTTAATTTCGAGTCTAAAGACTTCAATCTACATCTATCTTGAAATTCCTTTCTTCTTCTTCTTAAGCTTCTAAGGCAGGTTAATCCACGAGCTGGATAGCAGATATTGTAACCTCACAGTAAATCATCGAAACAACAATTTTCCCATACACAGAAACATCAATCACCAAATGCGAACAACGAGACCTCTTACACCTTTCCCCCACCATATCGCTACCAAATCCAGTTCCAGTTCCTAGTAGCCAGAAAAGAAAAAGGTTATCTTTTCCGTCAGTGCAGATCACACAAGTATAGTCCAACCCACCCTCCCTTTCCCCCTCTCCGATTCCTACTAGCTTTAGACGGAGGGGTAGGATGAGAAAGTTTTCATGTTCCGAGACTGGTGCCGCATTTCCCGTGGTGTCCGGCGCTCTTGCATACCTTGTTTATTCAGTGGTTAAGCCCTTTGCTACTCGAACTTGAGAATTCTCAATTAGACTGTCAATAGAGGTTTAGGTCTCTCTCTTTCTCTCTCTCTTTTTTGTTACTAGCCGGGTACATATGCATGTGGGATGAGGACATGCGGCCAAGATTGTTGATCTTGGTATCATCACCAATTGTTGATTTCATTCGGGATTGGTACTGACATTGTACCCTGCCTTTTGCTGTTAACATTGGGAGCTATTGGCCATTGGGCGGAAAAGTTAACCGGCCCAGGATATGAAGTCACAATTACAAACCGGTACTGGGCACGCTATCTTCCCCCCCTTTCTAGTGGAGTCCATTCACCGTTGCTTTTCCAAAACTTTTACTTCTAAATTTCCTGCTCTTTCTTTTTCCCTCTCGGCCTTCAATAACCGGTACCTGTTCAATTACCCAAGTAAGAAGGACCCTTCTGCTTTTTGCCCCCCGATTTTTTAGGATGAGTTACCTAGCAGAAGGAAATCCATTTCCTTTTTTCTTTTTTGCTTTGCTGGGGGTTTGGTGGAAAGGTTACTGCTAATGCATACCCTGTTGGACTGGCGTCCGAGATCCACTTCTAGAATACCTGTCCGAATCTACCCCGAGTGCATGTTGATAATACCAAAAGATCGGCATGCCGAGTCAGCTACGACGGAAAAGAATGGAGTGTAAAGTATAATCTTCAAGGGTATTAGTATTGGGAATATTCGACTAGCCGTTGACCGTTGCATTTACAGGTACCCCGTCTGTGGATATGGCCGGCTATGGCCCTGGACGAATACTATTGGTATTTGTTTTTTATACTTCCTTTTTCTTTTTCTTTTTTTTTCTTTCTAGTTCACTTTCGTACCGGAAGAGATAGCCCGTACATGCACCCCAAGTCAGGCAGCCGGGTTTTTGACAAGCACCGCAGAGAAAAAGAGTTTTTTTTTTTTTTTTTTTTTTTTTTTTGACCGTCGCGGTCAGGAATCGCAATCGGGGAACTGTTAGGGTTGATCACATTGCATTGGAGTCTGGATTCGGGATCCACGCTTGCTGCAGCTGCGGGTTTTGCTTTTGACAGGCGTATAAAAACTTTTTTCCTCTCCCCTGCTGTGACAACCTAACCCGTCTTTACCATAAAAACAGAAAATGTGATAAGCCAATAGCTTCAAATCCGAAAAAACACGGAACGAACTAGAAAGGTTTTCAACTTTTGAAACCCAGGTTCAAGCTCCTTCGGCCTCGCCTTTTTTCTTTTCGTCTTTTTTTCGCCTTTTGTTTCGGGTGTCAGGCAGAGACGTTTCAAGCCGCTGCCTGGAGGCTCTGCGTGGGCAAAAGTGATAAAAAAGCCATTCGAGATATCCGAGATGGACCCACAGGTGGATGGCTTAAACCCTCCCCCCCACAGAATCCGAACGAATGAAAGTGAAGAATCTACCCGAGCGGGATGACCCCGTGGCGCAACACCTTTTTCGTTTCGTGATTGAGCGTCCCGTGCTTTGTGTGCTGTGCTGTAGATCAGGGTTTGTAAATGTTACACAGTTATTAACTGGTGATGGGAGTATAAGATCGTATGCATGAGTTACATTCTTTGGAGCCTTGGTTGTTCAACGATCTTTTTTTGCCTTTCTTGATCTTTGCAAGATCGTCACGATGGGGGATCGGAGCTTCAGATAAAACTGGGGACGCTTCCACGGATGGGGCTGGCTAGTCGCTTTGGTTTTTAAGGCCTCCAAGTTCAAGTAAAACGTTATACCAGGGTACGGGCCGCAACCCCTTTGCCTCCTCACGAGCCGTTTGGATTGTAGATCGTATCGTGGAATTCTTTTTTTTTTCCCTTCACAAACTCGCCGGTTTCCTCGGACACGTGCTGTAATCGACATCGCGAGTGACCGTTTTTCCCAATCAGCGGTGCTTCTCTGAAATAATTGCAACGGAGGAATCAGTTCAGGCTGCAATCAACCCCCCCAATCGTCCAAACAACACGACCGAACAAAAATGAATAACCATGTCCCCGACTCGACCGTTAACTAATCCTAATGCAAGGGTAAACCCCCCC
>LDUD01000116.1:18374-41256 GCA_012184295.1 Dactylella cylindrospora
TACCTCCTTCTCCCCTCCTAGCAGCTGCTCTCCTATCCTCTCCAACTCTCTCCCTTTCGCATCGATAACTATTATAAAATTCGCGTACCACTTCTCCAGCTAAATCTGGGTCTCGGACATACGCCCACCTAAATTCCCGGCCTTCAGATAGATTACCCACCCCAAGCAAGTTCCTCGTCAACACCACCAGCTCTTCTAAGAGTACATATTCCGCCATCGCCACACTCGAAGCGCTCCAGAAGCACGTCCCTCGCCCGTTCCAGTCACTTGTTTAATTCGGCGCCTCGCACTCTAGGCATGAACCCTTCTTTCCCCAAGTTCAACCCGAGTCCAGTGAACAAGAGGAATAAAAATCCATCCACAGGTTCAAATCCACCTAATGGCTGGGAGAGCTCCTTCAAAAATTATCCACCGGCTTTAGCTCGTGGAAGTTGCCGTGGTTCTTCCGGTACACGCCTTGAAGTCGGTGGAGGGCGTATTCCATGGGTCGGTCAATTTGATCTTTATACCGTATCTGCATCCTTACACCATCATCGAGCCATTGAGGCCCCAACCTCGGGTTTATAATTCTCGGGATGTAACAAGCTTCAACATAGCAAGTTTCGGAGAGGACGCCATTGGTGTACTTGCGCGTTATAGCCTTCGTGGGGACGTGGAAAAAGTTGCGAATGCCCAGGCGGTCGTAGGAGTTTAGAAACCTGTCGAGGGCTGGGCGCGAATGATGGGTCAGCATAGACGCCTACGGTGGTTATCATGCTGGCTATTGAGAATATCAAGTATGGGCATACAGCTCCTATTAGAAAACACTGTATCACGTACGCAGGAATTTTATTTTCGCGCACTCGTCACAATACGCATCCAATGGCACACCCCCCAACGTGAACGAGCTAAGCCGTTCCCTCGTTCCGCAATATTTGCACACTATTCTCGAATTTACATCCAGCATATTCCTAAGAGTATAACAACTCGATCGTGGGTCTTTACTATCGCTCCGTTTATATCCATTCTTTCCGGGTCCAAGTTTTTTTCAGGCTCCCGGTGCCAGAATGCGGTATTTTCCGACCCAAGTGCGATGTGGAAGCGAGTGCAGGTCCCTCTAAGGACCCGAATGGAGGAGCATGGGAGGAATTGCCCGATTTCTTCGATTAGCTCGGTAGGTCAAGGTAGTAAATTCGGTAGGGGATCGGTAAGTGGGGGCATTTTGATATATGAGAAATATATATCATTTAGTAGAGAATTGAGTAAAGAAAGAGAAAGCATCTGGGTTATTTCCGCCTAGATCTCTGCTTGAGGATCGCACTAGAAAGGGAGTATATTCTTGGTATTTCTGAATATTAAAAATATAGGTATGAAAAACATTAGCGCCTTGCTGTCCAGTGATTGCCCAGTATCATTTGGTGCGGAATATGTACGGAAATTGAAAGAGCGGTAGGGTGACTTAGGGCAAAAAAAACCTGCCAGAACGAGCGAAATATGCTTATTGATCGTCTTACTCCGTTATTACACGACTCGCAAGATATTAGAAGATAATATCTCAAAAAAGCATCAGCAACGCAACTATAGGCTACTACTTGATTTAAGAATCTTGTCAATCCTTTAAAATGTCACCAATTTTTAAGGTAAAATCTCCGCCGAAGATTGAATTTCCCGTCCACCTCTAGCCTTTCTCAACGCTGTTGTATAAGTAGCTAGCTTCTCTGTGTGCCTCCATCAGGTACTGTTTGATTGTTGGTTTTGTGTTGTCGCCCAAAATACCACACATCGGCTTAGCGTCCTTGTTACACAGATAAGAGTCTCTGTGAGAGAGAGCTCGAGAGATGTTGTGTGGTATTCCTCTTCGGATATATCGACGTCGAATATACCGATGATATATGCATACATGTGGCACAGACGGTGGTGACCATCCACCATCCAAGCGGCACGGCTTGAATCCTCTACTAGCTCTCCCAAGTACTTAAACGTCTACCATTGGAACATGCACATGATGGAAAAAAAATTTTTTTTTTTTTTCTTAAATTTTAAATCTACCAGATATCATAGTAGAAATTACCTTACATTACGTTTTATCGCTTCTTGAGCTCTTCCGGCGAATTCAAGTCAACCTTTTCAAGCAATAAGCATGGTTCCCGACGACCCCAACTTGCCACCCGCGGCATCGCTCCCAGGTCTTCCCACCGAAATCCTCACAAAGATAGCGAGGGACTACCTGCATCGCCCAAAGGATGTGGTAGCCCTCGCCAAGACTTCTCGGGTCCTATGGTCTAAACTCGGGAGTCAGAACCAGTACCTTTGGTGGGTTATCCTGAATAGAAACATGCCCAAGGGAGGTAAAGCTGCAAGAGCTGGTTATGATGAGACCGTCGACTATTGGCAAAAGGCTTGGAATATTCTGACGTCACAGGAATATGGGTGTTTTGATTGCTTCCATATTCCCCAAACTCGTATTTTACGGGATGTCATAATCTCCATGATTTATTATCGAACCTACTGTATAGAATGTATGGATAATCAATATTGGGGTGAGTTGATATTATCCTTATTGAAGGCAGTAAATTTGATTTTATTTATTTATTTACTTATTTATTTATTTTCCCTCCTACGAATTGATCGCCGACGGCCGAGCTGCTAGTGATCTCTTTGATATCTCAACGACAATTGGCTGGGGGGCTCTACAAAGATATACACTAGTTTTGGGCGATGTCGAGAATGATGGCTAACCTCAGATTCACAAACTTAGAACTGGAAGATTTTTCTCGCGCATGGCCCGAAGTAACTATTCCGCCCGAGCTGGACACATGGTCCATCGTCCCTGAAGACGGAGACAGATGCCTCTGGGACTTTAATTTGATCCATTACAATGACGCAGTCAAACTCATCGAGGAGCAGGTCCTACCAGAAGACCGCAAGAGAGACAATCGATTCCTCAGCATTTGGAGGTACTTGGATGGTCCCAGCTCGCCGCCTTCCTCGCCAGAGATTCCGGAAATCTGCAAACCAACTCTGCAACGAGCCGGCCATCCCGCCGGTACCGAAGCGGCCCTCGGAGAGGCGATACACAAAGTCGTCGTCCGCCTCTCCAAAATATACGCCGAAGATTACAAAAGCTTCCACAGGATCCGACCGCCCTGCCAATTCTCCGAGGTGCTGCAGGGAAACGTCCTCAAGAACTACCACGCCCGCTGCACCATCCCATCCCGCCGGCGAAGACACCCGCCGAGGTCGGGCGATTGGCTCGACGAAAACGCCATAGCCATCGGAATATCCGTCCTCCGCGATGCGGTCCAATCCGCCGAATCCGGGGACCCCCCGCAGGTGGACATGGCGAAGGAATGCGAAACCGCCATGAGCTGGTACTTTGGCAAACCCAACAGCTCCGTCAACGTAAAGCTCGGGGAATTGACCAACAGCTACATCGTAACGAGGTGGATCGAGTCTTACTCTTGGGAATCTTGCGGGTACTATGATGAGAACAGCCTGGATGAGACGCTGAAATGCAGGTTTTGTCGGCTGGAGGGTCGGGAGCTCGTGCATCAGCATGTAATATACGTGACGAGGGAGCGCCTGGCGGCGCACATCTTTGATGAGCATCGAGAACGATTCCGCGAGTCTTGGGGGCTTCAACATAACGATGGGCATATTTTCAAAGTGAGACATTGTTATCCTCGTGAATCACTCAGCGGTCCAGATTCTCCACAATACCCGGTATTGTGGGTCTTTCGATATGACTAAATTGCAGGAGAATATTTCTAGGTAATGAAATGGGTATAGTATTTTATTAGAATATATATTCAATCGTATCTGCTTGGTTAATACTGGCAAAATATATCACTCCATTGTTTGTTTGAAATATTGTTGCCCTGTTTCTCGATTTGATACCTTTTTTTTTTTTTTAGCTAACAATGGAGCGTCGCTACTCTCTTTCTTTCCTTCTTTTAATATATTCGTGTGCTTTATTTAGATAGCAGTTATAAATCTGCCCACCAAGCGTACGGCTACATTTTGTCGCAAGCTGTATTTACCAATAGTGGCTCAGGTATCATGCGGGCACCTACGTACGGACACATCCGAGCGAATGTATCAAGCCTGTTTGTTATAGGCCTAATTCTAGCGGACCCGCATGCGTAGTTCCCATGCCTCATAGATGCAGCAGCGCTCGCTAGCTATAGAAAGATATCTAGATATCAAATACAAGGAAACGTAAAAGCGTGCCTGGATCTCAAAACCTTGCAGACCTTTTTGACAGGGAAAACAAGGGAGGGTTGACCCGACCCACCTCGTTGTTTCCTCACCGGGCTTGCCGAAATGAATGCCTCAAGGGTGGACAAGCAGGGCTGGATATGGAAATCCAGGCTGCTTTTGCAATATCCCTGGATAGATATACCACAGATAGTTATTGCTCGGGGCTACCGAATTTTGGGGGGGAGATGAAATCATGCGGTATGTGTCTACCTTGTAACGTAGCATAATTTGAGATAGAACTTAGCGCAGAGGGAGGGTGAAGGTCTGGGAACGAGACAAAATAGATGTTGTAATTCAGACATGGCTCCTGAATTCCAGAATTCCATCTACTAAGATCCTAATCTTAAGCTAAAGCCTCAAATGGACTTGAGAAAAAAACCTTAACCCATTCGAATAAAAGGAAGAAAAAGTTTAAAAACTGTTTGAAAAACTTATCCCCTCGGCCGAAAAGCCCAGGAGATGTCTCTTCTTATCATTCGCATTCAACCCATCATGCCCCCACCCTCTCTCTCAGCTAAGGTACAAACAAAAACTTTGCCACAAGCAGATAGTATGTATATATATAGATCCCGAGGTATATATCAACAAACACCTCCTTTTCAATCCTTAAGCAAAAAAGAAGAAAAAACCAAGATTGTCAAAAATGTGTAAAAGCACTCGGAAATAGGTAATATCAAAAAGAAAACCGGTTGAATTTCCCATATATTTTTTTGTAGTGAAAGGAAAAGAAAGGAAAAAAGGGAGGAAAAAATCACACTGCAAGAAGGTATAGGTACTAGTATCAAAAAATAACCAACGGTGAGGAAAAAGAACAAAAAGGGGGATCGAAAGTAATTCTTCGATTAGCTCTCATAGTAATTGAAAATAGAAAATCAAAAAAAGATCAAAACTTTTAACGCCGGGGTAGTGAGATGAAGAGAAAACAGAGAAACATAATCTCGTTTTCCCTCTTGTCGTTTTCCCTAACATACACAATGACCAGATGACCAACTCCGGTAACAATAGAACGGACGATAATAAGCAGCAAATAACAAATAAAATGCGTGGCCATTTTTACCTCGTCAAGCAGGATAGGAAGGTATGTAAGAGGATGGATGGAGGCGGATGAGGTAGGCCTTGTAGGAAGAGTAAAACAAATACACAACATCCAAGCCGTATGAACCGAAAGTACCCTTTCCCGCCATGTATGTAATCCTTATAAAGCAAAAAAGAAGACACGTGCGCCATATTCACAAATGGCAAACTCCTCTGGGTCCATGTAAGCCAGAATAATGCAAATGCAAAACAGGTGGAAAACCATCGACGTTTTAGCTCTTCCGAGAGCGTCTCCTCTTCTTCTTCGAAGTCTCTGCCACATCAGCCTGGCCCTGATGTGTCCCTCTGGTACTTATTTCTTGGATCTCCTCATGATTCCGCTTTCTTGAATCCCCTTCCTCCTAGTGTAGGAGATTAGCAAGAGCAGGCGAACCTGATGCACCAGCTGGCCGTGGCTCAGGGGTTGCGTAAACCCTCTGTTGTGGGGTTAGAGGTTGAGCGGGAAGTGGTTGAGAGGGCGACCGGTGATACTGGTGAGTTGGAGGTGAATAAGGTGGTAGAGATGGATGTCGCTGCGGAGGTGCGAACGAAACTGGTCCCGGTGCAATAGGAGCAACCATAGAAGGATGCGGTTGCGGTGGAGGGAATTTGCCCATGGTAGGATGACGAACGGATGGTTCGGCGACCATACCGGGGTGTCTAACAGATGGTGGTGGCTCGTTAACCATCCCCGGATGTCTAATTGATGGGTTTGGCTCATGGACCGGGGAACGACTATGTAGCGGCGGCGGTGGTGGCAAAGTATGTGCGTCTCGCATCGGGAGTGAGTGTGACATGGACATTGTAGAACTTCCTGGTGGAAGGATGGTTGGTGGCGGAGTGTAATAAGCGCTTGGCGTGTGGTGACGTGGGGGAGGCGGTGGTGGCGGTGGATCATATTGGGGATTCACCATGTGGCTAGGTGGTGGGGGATAAATTTGAACCGATGTTTGTTCAGGAAGAGGATGCGAAGGCGGCGGTTGATATGCCATTGGCACCGGCTCTCCGTACGGAAGCTCATGCGGAAGCTCGCGGGGAAGCTCGCGGGGAGGAGGTGGTGGTGGTGGAGGTGGCGGCGGCGGTGGAGGGTGTGGGATTTCTCTAGGGAGCTCACGGACGGGCGGAACAGGGCTACTCGAGGTTGGAGGGTCGATGAGTCCACTAATCGACAGGGGTTGTCTGCTGCGAGGCTTTTCCGCAGGTGGAGGCTCGCTAGGCTTAGGGTGCAATTCATCCCAGTGACATTTGTGGCAGAGGTACTCGACAATCTCGGAAGGCGGAGGGGTCGAATTGGCTGGGAAGTCTTCCGTTGTATCCATGTCGTCAACTGAATGAACACCATTGGAGAGTTGCTCGGACCGCGGCTCTCCAATGTCGGGTACATCGACATTTGCAGGCTCCTTCTTCATTAGAATCTTAACTTCGTGCCAAAGAGGGCTGACCTCTACACGGCATTTCCGACACCGCCGAGCGTTTTCAGGATGCGAACTGGTCGGTGAAGTAGGTTCATGAAGGGTCGTAGGAGAGGAAATCGAGTTGCGATGACCATGGCCAGAACCACCAGCGATCAGACTTGACCTACGGGCTGTTTGCTGGGAAGCTTTGGCTGAGAGCGTAACCAACTGTGCCTTGCGAACAGTACCAGTCAACGTCAAATCAGCCTGCTTATATGTCTCGAGATAGAGTTGAAGTGCCGTTTGCTGCTAAATTTAGCCGTTAGGGAAATTCTCCGATTCGTTTGAATTTCATTAGAACACTTACATTTTCGCCATCTACAATAACTTCAGTCATCGGATGGATTGGAGTTTTTATGTCATGATGAGGGCACCAAATCAAGGCCTGCATATTTCCGGTCTCGTTACCGAGGCTCACAATATTAACAGTATCTCTTCTTGAACTCTTGACAGGTTGAATGTCGAAGCCAAATGTGTAACCAGCTTTGTGAGCACACCCAACGTGGACTAATTTCGGTTGTTAGTAAGGATTCTCGTCGTTGGATTATATAATCAACACTAAGAGGGCAAAACGTACAATGAACGTGGCAATGGGGACATTGCACACAAGCCCCCTTCTTTTTCTTCTTAGCATCACCCTCAGGCTCCGAGCAAATGGTGCAATCCGTCAAGAACTTTTGTGGGGGGATGGTTCCGATTCCCTCAGCAGGAGAGAGAGTCTTCGCATCTCCGAAGCGAATCTCCCCGGTCCAAACTGCACATCGAACATGAACCCAATTGTTTCCTGCGGTTCTCTTCAATGGCTGTCTTGGGTTTGCAGGGCGAGTCTTATCCACGATATCACGCTTCTTCGACTCCTCCTTTTCGGAAGCGGTCGGTGGACTATCACCGTTAGCTTCCGCCAAAGCCTTCTCCTTCTCGAGTTCTTTGAGCCTTTCTCTCTCCTTCTCCCGTGCTTCCTTGTCTTTCGCGGATCGGCTGCTGTTCGGGTAAGGTCGCTCGGCAGCTCTAAGCCTAGCTTGTTCCTCCTCAGCCTCCCCTTCACCCCGGACAGGACATAGAACACATATATATTCGGTAGAAACCAATGGGCTCTTGTCATTCGTGCACATGTCGCAGACCCATTTGTTGGCGCTCCTAACGACTCCAACACCATAGCAGCTGCGATGGACCGTAAGTTTGCAGTCTCTGCACACTAAGTGCTCGCTTCCGACTGGATCTACTTGGTCGCAAACAGCACAAGGCAATAGCTTGGGTTTCGGCGGCTCTGGAGGCGGTTGCTGCTGCTTCTTCTTTTTGTTTGATGTTATCACAGATGATTCTTTCGGAGTCGGAGTCGGAGTAGGAGCTAGGGGTTCTTGGCCTTCCGTTGTCTTTGGCTTCTTCTTTGGTGGTTCCGACGCGGTTGGGGTAACAATTGCAGTAATCTCCTTTTCCGAAACGGGTGGCACTGGGGGCCAATGACCCTGGTATTCAAGCCGTGTCACTAGATCTTGCGACTCTTCATCGATAGCAAACAATTCTCTGATCAACTCCTCGTCGACCTTCTTTTTCGAATTACGTTGCCCACTCTGAACAGCCTTCTTGTGAGCTTCCTCAGCTTGATCCCACTGAATAGCGTATCGTCTCCAAAGTTCGCCACATCTCCGGCACAGAGCGATAATAACGCTTTTGTCGGCATCTTTCTTAGACTTCCCTGCACTGATCATTGTCCCTGGCGCAACACCCGGTGCCCTTCTCCATTGAACAGACGTGGTCGTATGGCAAAACTTGCATTGAAATTGCTTTTTACGGGTCGCGGCTTTCTCATCATCGAAGGCGGAATCGTCATCGGCGTCGGCAACATCGTCGGCGAGCTTGGCGGCAGCGGCAGCATCAGCTTTGTCTCTCATTTTAGCTTCCTTTTTTGCTTTTCTGCCTTCGAAATCGCCCCAGATCTCTCGACCTCTTTGCGTTTTCTTCCACATATAATAGAATCGGACCACCTCAGCGTGCTTCTTGGGATTAACGTGTTTGCTGACCGCATGAAGCTCGCTCCCGAACTTGCTAACACCTTCCTCGAATCTCTTAAGCTCGTCGCCTTTAAGCTCTGGCTCCTTCAGATCCTTCTTGCGATCAACCTGTTTGAGCTGCTTAAGCGCAATGTCAGGATCGAAATTGTTCTGATAGAGCAAAGTTATGGCCTTGTCCAAGAAATTCGTAGCGTTTGCCTCAACCCCAATCAACTTTGCGACCGGTTTGATCCTCTCCATATATCTCTCAATCAAATAATCCAAGTCCTGCCCGACAGGTCTCGGTTTGCTCATATTACGAGTAACCGTTCGCTCTGTTCCTCGCTCTTCTTCATCTTCCTCACTACGAGGCTTTATGAAAAGCGGAATGGACGTTTCGTCATTAATTCCACGTTCCACATATCCTTCCGGGGCCTCCATAACCCAAGGCGGGCGGGCAAGAGCTGCTCTCGCTTCCTCCGCCTCCTTCTCTCTATCCCTTTTAGACCGATCCTTCCGTCGATTTCCTTCCTTCGTTTTCTTCTCGCTCGGGGGAATGTACTCAACAGGTCTGCCAGGCCAAGCCATTACAGGCGCTTGATGTTTCGGGCCTATTCTCATACCTCCCCTCGGGAAAATACGGTCGTCCAACTCAAGCACCTCCTCGTGCTTACAATTGACGCCCATGTAACGATAGGGCCACTGCCGAATGGTATCCATTACGCCTTTATGGGCTGGTTCCGAGAGTTTGGATTCGGATTTTGGAGTTGAAGGGGTGTTAGTGCCTCCTGCACCATCCGTTGTTGTCTCCCCAGATCGGGGGACAGCAATTTCCTCCTCATCTTCATCAAAATATTCTTCTTCAGTTGGGATATTATCGATTATAGGGTGGGTCGCGTTTCGGGCATCGAGTTTTCGCTCGTGGGCTCTGCTGCAGGGGGCGCAAGACCAACCGAAACCGCGTTGTGGTTTTCGCGTAAGAGGTGGGTTGACACAGTGGAAATGAAACGACTCTTTACACATTGCACATTCAACAGAGTTGTCGCTTTGTCCCAAAGGTTAGCATTTAGTGAAGCAGTAAACTTATATTAGGTGGTGAAATGACCTACTTTGCGCAAAAGTCCCGGCACTTTTTACAAGATTTCATCTCAGCAGTGAGGGTATTGGACTTCCCTTGTTCTATCAACACGAACCTCCAATGCTCGAGCAGAACTTGTTTAACATTGTCGGGAACGTTCCGGACTTGAGATACCGGGATAATATCGAGATATCTTTGCAGGTAACGATCGTATAGGCGCTCGTAGTAGAACGAATCGGGCAGTTTTTTGTAGGCTTCCAGATCATCAATCTCGGACCTGTGAAGGATTGTGCATTTCCCACGAACGGATGACAAAGGACAGCCATCAGAATGCATTGTTGCGAAGAGTAAGCGGGTATCCGAATGCTTCCTTCCGGTTATATCCTTCGGACGATAGTACCAATTGACTGTGATCGAGTCAACTGGTGCGGACGCTTTACCACCAATGTGGCCAAATTTCATGATACGGCCGATGTAATAGGGTTCGCCGGGCGGTTCGCAGATGAGATAAATATGGTCTAGTTAGACAGTCGAGTTAGTCTCCAGGAATGATAATATTCAAGTGCGGAAGAAAAAAAGTATTCTTACCATCGACAGCAAGCTTGGTGCCGTCATCAGCCTCTAAAGTCCCATTCTTGCTGAGAAATGCTCCGCCGTACTTCTCAAAGGTAAGCTGGTGTGTTAATGATTCTCGCAGTTTCATCCTCTCCTTAGCTCTATCATTTGTACGGATGGCGGGGCGTGTTGATGTACCATTCGTTAGGCTAGAGGAGGTCGGTGCTGAGGTTGGTGCGGGTGCCGCTGTGGACTTTCGTTTACGCGAGTTGGAAGCATTATTAGCGGACGATGGAGCACTCGGGGGAGGCGGCTGAGGTGCTGAATTATGATTGATATTCGCGACAGTCGAGGAGCGGCGAGAACTGCTGCCACCCGGCGCACCTCCCTGACTTCTAGTGCTGACACCAACTGTAGTTATTGTGTTCCCGGATGCCGTATCGGGTGCGTTCGCTGTAGAATTATTTGTGGAGCGAGTATGTGGTGCTGTAGGTGTACTCGTGTATTCGAATTCCATTTCGTTGTCTTTATCTTCGGCATAGTTGACCCGTTGTACCGTCGACCGCTGCCGGGAACGGGTCCCATATGGCGAGGAAGCCCTGGTGCTCGCCATGGTTCACTCCTCGCCAACGAGCCCCAAGAAAAGGCGGGAAAACCAAGTAAATTATTTACTACCTCAGGTCGGTGCCAGTTCGATGCGAAAATAATAATCTTAAGGGTGTATTGAAAAGTAAATTGTTGTATCCAGTGTGGGAGCTGTGAATGATTTCGACTAAGGTTAACCTGCGCTCACCAAAGAAGGGCATGGAGGCACAAGAGGGTGGCCGAAGTCTTCTTCGTTGTTCAAGTGTGTAAACAAGGATATGCGAAAAGGCGTCCAATAATGTTGGAGTAAGGAATCGAGAGGAGTACCAAGTGTTGACAGACTTTGGGAGGAATTCACTCAAAGCTAAGATATGGTAGAAGTGTAGATGTAGAATAAGATAATATAGAAGGTGGAAGAGTGGGAAGGGATTATAATTGGAAGAAGAAAAAGGAAGAGAGGAAAATTAGTATGGGAAGGGTGGACAAGGTACGGATTGGGGAGTGGTGGGTGTGTGTGGGTGTGTGTGGTGGGAATAAGCGTGCGTGTGTGGAGGAGGAGGAGGAGGGTGGGCGGGCAGACAGGCAGTGTGAGCAGCAGCAGAACCACAAGAAGCAGCAGACAATCGCTGTCACCGTTGCCATTATGTGGGCGCTCTACTCTCTCCCTCTCCCTTCTTTTTCTCTCCCTCTTCAATTATGTTATTTCAAATCTTGGAGGAAAAAATTACACTCTTGTATGCGGATATCTGGTGGATAAAGAGACTCTCAGTCGAGTATGCTTCTCGAGTTCCCGTCCGCTTTTACCGCCCTTCTGTACACAAGGTTTTTTGCTCTTCAAAGGAAAGTAGGGTTTGCATGCTGGGGAGTCTAATGATATACCCAGCATCGCGAGCAATATTGAGCGAGACAGAGAGAAGCGAGAGGGCAATCATGCAAGAAATAGTTCTTCACGAAGGCACATCATAAAGAAGGGAAAAGACAATCTTCCTCCACGGCCTACACTTCTCTCCGCAAGCTTGGTGGGCTGCTAGACAGGATATGCAACTCAATCGATGATGTGGAGGGATGCGTGTATGCAGGTCTCTGCTGTACTTCACCTCTCTTTTTTTTATTATTGTGGGAGAGGAAAAGAAATTATGCCTGGCTGTTTCGTATCCGCAAAGGCTAGGAAACTACCAGGGGAAGAAACGGAGCAGGTATTCTCTCCCTTCTAATACACGAAAAGGATGTGGCAAAGGACACCAGACCGAATCCTGCTGCTCTGATCGACTTCACCTGGCCTTGTGCCAGATCGTTATTCACGATGTATTGTTTTCTCAGAGCATCCCATCCCCAGATGGCAAAACGCCTCGTAACAACCCAGGACGGTATGTATAACATGCAAATTTTGGCGCAAAGGCTAGTGCAGGTGAATGTGTGGGAGTGGCCTTGTTTAGCGGCTTTCGGGAAACCCCAAAATGTGCCTCATTAGGGAGAACAACTTGGATGGAACGCCTGGCGGAGACCATGTATGCATAAATGATATTATAGGGCTCCGGGGACACCTGGTAGCAGCTATTTTTCGCCTACCGCCCGAGGGGTGCAACCTTGCCGTTAAGACTCGGTATCCCGGGGAGACTTGGGCCAGCCAAACCAAGCGAGAGGCAGAGAGGCAGAGAGGCAGAGAGAGCGACTCGGGATCAATTTGGTAAACGAAAACCCTCGAAAAGGTTCGCGACAAACCCTCCTGTGCGGTCTTTTGGAACCAAAGCCCAGGAAGCATGATTTCATAGGGTGGGTAAACGGGAAAAGGATCTGTTCTTGCCATATGTCTCTCGCTCTGCGGCTTCTAAGTGTATGAAAGGGACGAAAGACGCTAGTCCCATGTCCTCGAAGATTTTGCAAGGGCTCATCCAGTTGTAGCAAAAGAAAGAAGCAGGAAGAAGAAAAAAAGGAAATATGGCAAGCGAATTTTTACTCCACTTTTCTTTTTCTGCCCCGAACGCAACTTTCGGTGCTAAGACTGGACCTGACAACCCAATAACATGGCATGCATCTGGAGGGTAAGGGAAAAGGGAAGAAAAAGAGGGAAACGCCGGATCTCGCCAGGAATTATAATCAAAACAGGTAGGAAAGTAAAGAGGAAAAAAAAAAAAAAAAAAAAAAAAAAAAAAAAAAAAAAAAAAAAAAAAAAAAAAAAAAAAAAAAAAAAAAAAAAAAAAAAAAAAAAAAAAAAAAAAAAAAAAAAAAAAAAAAAAAAAAAAAAAAAAAAAAAAAAAAAAAAAAAAAAAAAAAAAAAAAAAAAAAAAAAAAAAAAAAAAAAAAAAAAAAAAAAAAAAAAAAAAAAAAAAAAAAAAAAAAAAAAAAAAAAAAAAAAAAAAAAAAAAAAAAAAAAAAAAAAAAAAAAAAAAAAAAAAAAAAAAAAAAAAAAAAAAAAAAAAAAAAAAAAAAAAAAAAAAAAAAAAAAAAAAAAAAAAAAAAAAAAAAAAAAAAAAAAAAAAAAAAAAAAAAAAAAAAAAAAAAAAAAAAAAAAAAAAAAAAAAAAAAAAAAAAAAAAAAAAAAAAAAAAAAAAAAAAAAAAAAAAAAAAAAAAAAAAAAAAAAAAAAAAAAAAAAAAAAAAAAAAAAAAAAAAAAAAAAAAAAAAAAAAAAAAAAAAAAAAAAAAAAAAAAAAAAAAAAAAAAAAAAAAAAAAAAAAAAAAAAAAAAAAGTTAAAAGAACGTCGGAAGGCTCCAGCAGGATTAAAAAGGTCACTCACTCGTATAAAGCTAGATAAACAAGTCGTCTGCGAGATCTGATTGTTAACTGGGTCCTCTGGTTCCTATGTTAGAGGTGGGCCTGTGTTGCTGTTTCATTTGAAGTGGGAAGAGTGACAACCTACAGCTCACCAATCAGAGGTGACGGCTTCAAATGAGCGTCGTCGAGTTTCGAGATGCGTATCCAATTCTGCAAGAAGTTAAGGGAGTCGAAAGGTAGTAGGCAGGGCCGAGATCGAGAAACAATGTTTATTGTGTGGGAATCAAATTTGCTAGTTTAAAAATTCTGTACGTTCGAATATTTATCTGGCGATGTGCTAAGAGACGAAAAGAGAGAGAGAGTATGCTCGAAATGTGAGAATATGTGATTTTAGTGGGTGGGCGGGTTGGCTCTTCCAGGAATGCTTGCAGAGACTCGATATTTCATGTAATCGCGTTCGAAAGGAAGCTGTTGTGTGTCGGCTCTTCCCTGACAAACGACAGACAAAACCGTCGGGATTGTGAATATGTGGGTCGAAGGGGAATAGTTTTAAAAGACCAAGCAAGTGCCCTCGAGATCCAAACTCTAGATATAGTTGAGGTAAATGGGACGTCGTAAAACTGATGAAGAAGGAAAAGGAAAAAAAAGGTGTGGGAGGTTGTGGGAAGAGGAAGAAGAAGGATGAAGAATGGAGGATGTCAAAAAGAAATTAGAGGAAAATTATAATGCTAATTGACCTCCCTCCTTGTGTGTGTGTGAGTGAGTGCCTGGGTGCGTGTCTGTGTGGGTGGGTGGTGCGTGGAAAGCCTTTTTCTAAGGAATCAATCATATGAGTATCGTTAAATACGGAAAAACCGGGCGGGTAACTGGTAAATAACGGCGTCTCCATGACCATTCGAAATCTTGTAGCTGGGAGTAGATGATATTTCTCCTCATGGTGAATATCGAAGACCGGGTATTGGTCGACAGACCTGTCCATTCTCAACTTCACGAACGCCTTCATATTTATTTCTCCTTCTTATGATGTGCGTGGAAGCTTGACACCACATGTTTTCTTATTCCTAGGCAAATTGATTCACCTCGGGACCCCCAAGCTTTTCACACCCTGTGTTTTTCATCTACGGTCCCTTCTAAAGTGTTTTCCTTGTGGGTTATCCTCTTTTACTCTGGGTTTTATGGAATCTCGCAAGAGTGGGCCATCGTATCCGAAAGGATGGACAACTCCTTTAGAACCCTTCTGTCTTGTGTGAAGGAATATCCGCCTGCGTCTATTCAGGATGGAAAACGTTCGGCTTCCAGTTGCTTCCCTTTTTTTTCTTCTTTCTTCTCTTGCTCTCTGGCGATAATCGCCCAGACCAATTCCAACTTGAAGGGCAACATTTACTACCCAAAAAACGCAAACATGTAGTAGGTTTGGGGCAGGTCTGGTCCACGGTGAATTCTTACGGTTCACAGCTTGGATATCTCGGTGTCTGAGGTTCGAATGCTTTAGGATTTCTCCCTGCTGAGGTTTTGCAAGGCTTTGGGATCCCGTGAGTCGCAGGATGGAGTTTATGAGCAAATAAAGGAGCTCTGTTTGCCAATCCACATCATTATTGTCCGACAAGATTTATTCGCGGCGAGAGCTAAATAGATCGATCGCGGATCTCAGCCAGTGCACAGGGCGAGTCCAAATTTAGACAAACTGAAAAGTAAACCTTAGAGATTCGATCACCTTGCCTTTATAGAAAATAAAAATATCTGTTGTTCTCTCCATCCGCGTTTTGCATCCTCGACTGGAAGCGTGAGAGTGGGATCGCCTGAAGTCGTTTCAACTTGCCAATATGCAGGCGAACAGCCAACGAGGTCAGTGCAGCAAGTGGCCAGGCCAGTGTGGATGGGATGGAGGTTGGGGGCGTTGTGTTGCGTTTGCCGATGTTCTCTGCCAGATTTGGACAACACCACCCTCCCAAACGGAAATATTAGTGTATTATTACGGCTAGTCAGGTTTGTTACTATAAAGTATAAAGCTACTAAACAAGATACAAAATATCAAACGCTATTGGGTCCCACGTGACTATTGGCCTCCCCTCCCCAACACATTTCAACCTTTTGCCTCTGCTGTGCGACCGAAGGAACCTCTCCCTTTCTCCTCCCATGTTGTTGTTGTCATCACCACCCAAGACGGGTATACAAATTAGGAGGCAGAACCCCTTCATTTCGGCGGCGAGGATTGTGGTAAACGGAACTGACGGTATAGCAGACTGAAAGGAGAACTTATCTCTTACACGGTGCTGCTAGCTGCTCATCACATTCCAATAAATAAGAATAAGATCTCGCCATCATAATACGGGTAATTGCCGCTCCCACGCCCCCTCTCTCGTTTCCTTCCCCTTCCTAGCGCTGGTTGGTAGGCATCGTGGAGGTACTCTCTGTGGCATGATTTGCATTTTGCACCGTGACGTGGATCCCTCTTTCCTTCCCATTTTCTTGAATTGAGCAAGAAAAGAATTTATAAAAAAAAAAAAAAAAAAAAAAGCCTGCATGAATGGTACACATACAACGGTAGGGCAGCGTGGGATCTTCTGCCTGATTACTTTGTCCTATTTGATAAAACTCTTTTTTTTTGCAGCGATCTGTCTAGCAGGGTCTTTTCTTACCATGGGACAAATAAAAAAGAAAAATATGACAGAACATTGCATGCGGGTCTTCTGTCCAAGTCCCACTTTACCTCGTTAACCCTACCTCAGCAATTTGCTGCGGCGTGGCTGAGCCGGCTCTTTTTTTTTTTTTTTTCTGGCTTTTTACCCTATACGGCTACTACCAAACATTCCTTGACTCGCTCTTGCCTGCTTCCCTAATTTTTTTTTTTGTTCGAGCTTTCCTTGTACCTGGGCTGGGAAAAGGCTGCTAAATTGGGATCTCGCGGCTGAAACCCAACCGAAGGACAGGCCAATGAACGGCTGCATCTCTCCAAGCTGTGCCCAGGCTGACGGGAACATCACCTCCAACACTTACGACGACCGCCCTCCAACTGAACCTCACCAAACCTTCATCATAACATAAAAGACCACCATCGCCCGTATCTTACTTCAGAACAATCCTCCGCTCCAACCATAATCTCTTACCCTGATATAGGCGACAACCTTTGTCAACTTTATTCCCAGGTTGTCCGCCCCGTTTGCCATAAGTTTTGGTGATACGTCACCCTTAACCCCGAAAATGGCACAGTACTTTCTCGACCTTGTTTATACCCTAACTAGTTGCATGAGCTGTTTTCCGACGCCGGCACTGGTTATCAATCACCGATCCTTCAAAATTCTGCGCCTTCTCGGCGAGGTAGGATATTCCCATCCGTTGAGCCGCAGTCCCCACCCTCGCGCCTAGAACCCGACAACTCACAAAGATATCGATTTATATAGGGAGGTTTCTCATACGTATATCTCGTCCAAGACAATTCCGGTACCCTTTACGCTCTGAAAAAGATTCGCTGCCCATTCGGACAAGAATCTTTAACTCGTGCAACCTCCGAAATCCAGTCTTACAAACTCTTCCCTCCCTCCCCTCTCCTTATCCCCCTAATTGATTCGACAATCGTCACCGAACGTCGCGACGATTCAAAGACAGCGTATATCCTACTACCATACTACCGAAGAGGAAATCTACAAGACGCGATCAATGCAAATTTGGTTGATAAGAAATGGTTCCCGGAGAAGCATATCCTCTCGTTGTTCAAGGGTGTCTGTGAAGGACTGGCCCTGATACATGGCCATAGAGTGAAGGGACCCACCGCGGCGGGCGGGCAGCAGCAGCAATTAAACAGAGCGGCTGGAACCTCGGCAGACGACGATGAAGAAGGTGTAGGCTTGATGGAAGGAGAGAACGATGTTACAGGGGGTGCAGCGGCAGGGGAGCTACGACCGTTTGCTCACAGAGATCTCAAGCCAGGTAGGATTGCACATTCACCTTTCTCTATAATTCTCCATAAAACAATATCTAATAAATTGGTGATTTGCAGGCAACGTTATGATATCCGATGACGGCATGACGCCGGTCCTGATGGACTTTGGCAGCTTGGCCCCATCACCAATTCACGTCACCTCGCGAAGTCTCGCTATTCAAATCCAGGACGAGGCTGGAGAACATTCAACGATGCCTTACCGGGCACCAGAGCTCTTTGACGTCAAAACCGACAGCGTGATCGATACCAAAGTAGATATTTGGAGTTTGGGATGCGTCTTGTTCGCCCTGATACATCACCATTCGCCGTTTGAACTTTCGACCGAACTTGGAGGCGGCAGCTTGGCTTTAGCCATTTCGAGCGGGGATTGGAAGTTCCCGAACCCTGGTCAGACAGGAGGTAGACCGGAAGCTGAGGCTGTAAGCGAAAAGACTAAGGATATCGTGAGGAAATGCCTTGTAGTTGAACCAGAGGGTCGACCTGATATTCAACAGTTAATATCGATTGTTCAGGAGGCTATCGATTCACTCGAATAGTCAGCATTTTGTTTGATGTTCATTGTTTCTCTTATCTTTCCCCTTTTTTATTCCGGAAAGTAGCTTTCTAGGTTATAGTAGATGATTATGCAGGTCTTTACAGCGGGTATCGAACTAGGCTTTTTTTTTGGTGGGTTCTCATTGCATTATTTTCTATCTCAGCATTGTTCTGGGTTATTTGTCATTTTCTTTCTGTTTTCTTATTGTCGGGTATGCGCAAGATAAAAAAGCTGTATTACTATCACACGATCAATTCACTCAATTCGTATCAATGTGTTCCTTCTAGTGGATCCTTATCATATATCGGCTGATATATATATCGAGATGATGACACGATTCACAAGATCGCGAGATTTAGACGGATACGTTTCTCGGCTCTCGGCACCCTAACCGAATTTTTGATTCAAAAAAAAAAAACTCCGACTCCAGCCGACTACCACACAACACATTTTTGTTTCCCTGACCACAACTCACACAACTCGGGCCTATTCCGTCATTATACATGCGTACTCCATACATTTCAAAAACCTCATTCCTTTTGCCGTGAATTGCCTTTGCACTCATTTAACCAGAAGGTCAAAAGGAAGATTACTAAAATCGAGTCACCTGCTAAACCGGTCGCGCTCGCTCGCTGCCTAGACTTTACCAACAGAATTATTATAACCTCGCATCTAATTGGTTAGTTTCCCTTATCGATTGCATTGGGGGGTTGTGTTTAAGCCGCTGCGCTGCGCCGATATCGGAGTTGCTCTTGACGACGGAGTGCGGTGAAAGGGTCATCAACATCAGGTGAAGAGAGCTGGTGATATCGAGATAGGAGTCAGATATCAAAGGAGACTATAGCATTGGAAGATCTATAAAAGGGGGGTGGTGCTGCTAGCAGGAGGAGATGGATTTTCGATAGTATCGCATCAAAAATCACAGCATTCGCAGTATCTTAGTAGTATATCAGCTCGAGGGATAGCAGTTCAATTGTCTAAATATCAAGAATATCGCAGACTATAGCCGCAGAAAACACTATTAGGCTTCCACGCCCCGTAACCTTCCTCTATACCTTCTCAACTCCCTTTCAAGGAACCCACCTCCAAGAAAAAAACACCACAATGTCCGCAGAACCAACCCTCAAAAACACCTCCTACACCCACACCAACTACTCAACCCACGCCGGCTTCGTCCCCCTCCTAACCACCAAAGTAACCTCCCTCCTCTCCCCTTCCCCAACCGACTCCATCATCGACCTCGGCGCCGGCGACCTAGTCCTCACCTCCAAACTCTCCAAACACTGCTCATCAATCCTGGCCCTCGACGCCTCCTCCGACCTCCTCACCGCCGGTCGCGATCTTTTCCCTTTATCGGAGTATCCAAACATTGAAACCAAACTCCTCGACTGCCGATACCTCGACAAGGAAGAGGATATCGTCAACGGTCGATGGGATAAAGTCTTCTCCAACGCGGCGTTGCATTGGATCCTAACCGATCCGGCGACAAGGAAGAACGTTATTAAAGCCGTTTACGATTGTTTAAAACCCGGGGGGAAATTTGTAGCCGAGATGGGAGGGTTTGGGAATATCTCCGAGGTTCACACGGCTATCAACGCGGCCTTGCTGGGGAGGGGGATAAGTTTGGATACCGTCGGACGGGCTAATCCGTGGTACTTTCCGAGCGCGAAGCGCATGAGGGAGATGTTGGAGGAGGTCGGGTTTGAGGTTGAGATGATTGAGAGCGAGCATAGGCCGACGGAGTTGAGCGAGGAAGGGGGGGATGGGGAAGGTGGGGTTAAGGCTTGGATTGAGATGTTTGGGCAGAGGTTTTTGGAGCTGGTGGGGGAGGATGAGGAGGAGAGGAGGAAGGTGGCGGGGGAGGCAAGGGATTTGTTGGAGGGTGTGGCGAGGAGGGAGGATGGGAGGTGGGTTATCGGCTATGTGAGGTTGAGGTGGGTGGCTGTTAAGAAGGTGTAGTCCAGTGCATGATGGTAATGGAGATATAAGTACACAGTTTTAAAGGATACAGGGAGGCCTTTTGTGGTTTTGACACATTGCTATACAGTTTATAGTCTGGTTTATATAAGTACTTTGGAATTTAAAAAGTATAATTCGATACTCTAATTGATTTCAATCCCTATAATAATCCTTGAAAGTACATGTATAACCTTACAGTAACCATACCCTCCCTTAAGTAGCTTCACCAACCACTTTTGCGATCGGAAAGGGTCCCTCCCCGCGTATGTCACTTAAATATATAATCCCAAAAACCGCCCTAACTCTCCTCCCCAATATCCTCATCCCAATCCCCCGGCCTCTCCCTCACAAACCTCTGCAGCAACTCATAACACCCATCATCCTTCACATTCACAACCTCAACCCCTTTAACCCCCAACCAATCCTCCCCTCCAACGAACGTTTTATTCTCCCCCATCACCACCCTCGATATTCCGTACAGCAGGATGGCACCGGTGCACATGTTGCAAGGTGAGAGGGTGGTGTACATTGTGGCGCCTTTGTAGGAGGTTGCGGGGAGACGGCCGGCGGAGTTGAGGGCTGAGATTTCGGCCTGTGGGGTTGCAGGGGGGGGATGAGTTAGTATGGTGGGATGGGGTAAAGGAAGGGAGGGGAAGGGAGGGGAAGGGAGGGTGTGAGGTTACATGTAGGATTGCGCTATTGTTTTGGATTCGAAGGTTGTGGCCTTGACCGAGGATCTCGCCGGTGGCGGAGACGAGGACGGCACCAATCTAAGAAATGTGTCGATGCAATGACGAGGTTAGTCAAGATGCAAGATTGCAGGTGTGGTAAGCATCAATAGTAAGCGCGATGGAGATATCAGCCAACTCTCGTCAGCAACTAAAATGCGCGGAGAGCATTCGAAACCAAATCAACCCCCAGCTAGGCCTTCGAATCTATGCGTAGGCGTATGCGCTCGATACATCAGGACAGAAAAATGTGTTGACCCATCAGAGTACAACAAAGTCCTCCCGGCTCACCCATACGCATGAACCTCGCACCTCATTCCAGAAACAGCTTCGCACCCGGCTATATTATAAAGAGAAAACTTACCGGAATCCCACCCTCATCGTATCCCTTCTTCGCCTCCTCGTACGCAACCTTTATAAATTTCCTATCGTCTTCCGTCGGTTCTGCCATTTTCGCGTCGGGCTGCATGATGTATAAACACCCAGAAAAAGAGGACAATTGCGGTTCGAAAGGTTTGACGGCCGACTGGGGCGAGTTTAAAACTCTCGCCAGAGTGAGTGCTAAAAAGGTACTTACTTTGTGCCGAATCGCACGCATGGAGATGTCCGATGTTGCATTTTTCCTTTGTTTGGCGGGTATACCCACCCTTTTTTGACGCTTAGCTTCCCCTGGAAAGTGGATCATGGGTGGCAAGAAGCGCCGGTATATATGGAATACTATTGGGAAGACCTGCAAGGCTCTTCTTAGCCTCGAACTAATACAATACTGCATTTAATGACGCCAATAACTAGCTATCAACGATGCGGCTTCATCCGATGTTTATAAATCAGTTAAAATAAATCCAAATTATCAAAAGTTTATAACGCCAGATACATATGCATAAAACGATATGTCTAAATGCACATTTTCCAAATATTTATCCTCTCGTTTTGCTTTCCATCGTAACTTCGTAATCGCTTATTACCCCTCAAAGTTTACTCTCAATATGTGAAAAGTATGGATGAAAAATAATAGAAGGAGAAGCTAATATTGGACCCCCCCGTATGATCATCTCGCCTCGCTATTATCGAACCAATACCCGCTTCATAGATCTTTCTTTGAATCCTCCTATATCCAACCTGCTTTGAAATCGCTCCCCGCACATTTCGATCCATCCGTTTCGTTTTCCCGCCATTCCTTTGTTCCCTGTGACAACTTTGATAACCACGATGCCAGTCCAGTGAAGATACCGCGGGTGTAGGAAATATCCGAAAGTTGAAAAGGCATGAAAGGAACAAAAGGAATAGGAAAGAAGAAAGAAAATAGATGAAAAGAGACGAAAAGGAAAAAGACATCACTTTAGACTAATGCGCCGTAATTTTTTGGTCAATAGCCTTTCGTCACCATGGTTCTCTTCCTCGCTCGCGCTGGCGTCATCCCCGCCTGTTCTCGTGCTGCCAACATTTCTCCTACCTCCACCGTTACTATCAAGTCGATGCCCCGATGATGAAGGTCCATACGCACCATTTCCACTCATCGGGGTGCCCCCACCATCAACCCCATCATTCCCATTCATCTCCTCATCATCGTACCTCCTCTTTCGGCTAGCACTAGGCAGGAACGCGAACGCTCGACGGGGGGCTGGATTGTTCAACTCACCACTTGATTGACATATTGTAAGTAATGTTGCCCAACCCCCCGTCTGTGAGAGGGTGAAGCCGGTGTTGAGGTCGTGGGTTGTAGCAACTTGCGCGAGGAGTCTTTCTTCGTCCTACAAGCCGTAGGAGGTTAGCGGAGCACTTTTAGAGCTGTGTGGGAATTATTTCGACTCGGGCCATTGTTTACCTTGTTAAGTATTCCTAGTCCGTGCAGGAAGCACAGAAGATGGAAGTCGCTGATGGCATCTACACCCACCTGGCCGCCTGTCCCAATACCCAACTGTCTTCCGACAGCCCTAATATCCTGAGCTATGCCAGCTACTTCTCGGTTCTCAACAGGGAAGCCGTTCTTCGGTGCGATGAACAATGGCTTGCTCTCTGTAGGGAAACCG
>LDUD01000116.1:41285-56873 GCA_012184295.1 Dactylella cylindrospora
AGCAAGTAGTCAACTGGGAATGCCGGTTTGGCATTCTCTTGGATGCTTGCTCCGTATTCATTAATCCGACGGTAAAAGACTTCAGGAATATATCTGGTATTTGAATCTTCCTCTCTAACAAGCATGAGACCTGGGTCAGCTGAAGGCTCAATGATGTCAGCTCGGACCATTTCGACAGCTGTATTCGAAGCCTGGTAGGCAAAAATGTCGATTCCTCCTTCTGGATTCCCCGAAATTACACAGGTTATGAAATTGCTTCCAAATGTACCGGAGTCGGACCATTTCGAGGGATGAGGATTGTCGGCTTGCAGCTTGGCGGCAAACGCAATCTCAAGAGAGGAGAGAAAGTAGGATTCGATATGACGTTTGCATATGACAGTTCCGTTGCCAGTACCATCATCTGTGAGATCGGTGAAAATGACGCCCACCCTTCGGAGACCGCAGAGTGCCGCAACCTCATCAACTCCAGCAGAACCTTCCCAGGGGAGCGTTAGAGCGACTCCGTCGCTTTCGCAACGTTGTGGAGGCTCATATATAGCCTCAACTACAGCTTTGATACCTAGTGGAACTTCTGTGTACGGTGCGTATCGGCCGTAGAGATAACCTATCCGTTGGCTACCAGTACTTCTCCAGAAATCTAGCAAGGTATCGATCAAACTCGGATCCGAGAACTCCACGTGGTCGACCATCCTGAAATCCTGCTGTTGTAGAGTGATAGCTGATGGTTGGCACTTTGTACATATACCGGCGGGCCATTCCTGATGGCCGCTCGGGCAGTTGGGCTTTACGCGGAAGAACGGCTCGGACAACGGGGGCATGTAGCTAGCTTTCAGCTCCGGCTTGTTGGTTGCAGTATTGATCTTTCGAAGGTGAGCATGGAAACTCAAGTGTTTAATCTTCTTCTCCGCAAGATATTTGGCGTCGTATGGCTCCAACGGCATGCAGTAGTCGCACATTCCTTTAGGGCCATGGCGGCACATCTTTTGGTCTTTGGGACGGTGAATCTTGCCATCAAGTTTGTCGAGAGCTTCATCGACCGGGTCGGGTGTGATTTTCTCCCAGGGGTTTGGTTTAGCAGAGGTGTGGGCATTCGTAGTGTAGGTGTATGATTCAGAGACATCGTCAGAGGGAGCGACGGGCTTGCCGGAGATGCGGGCGGCGGGAGAAGCAGCGGTACCGTTTGCGGGAGCTTTCTGGTAAGAAAGGAAGAGCATATCACCGTGGCTGTAAAGAAGGTATATCTGTTAGTATATGTATTCATGACTCAACAGCGGTAGAAGAGAATCCGTACTTCAGACCGACGTCTCTCACCATCTGGCCGGCGAGGTGTCCGAGGACCCTTGTAGATCCATTTGCAGGTTTATCGGAGAGCAGGATGGACGGGCCATCGATGTTTTTCGGCAAAACTTCTATCAGCTGCCCAAGAGTTAGACGTTACTCCCAAACAAGGCTGCAGGATATGTATACCTTCTCATATAGGACGGAAATATCATCCGTTGGCTGAACCTCGATCCTGAAGGTGCCGTCCTGGCACCTGAATCTTAGAATCATATTGATATATGATCGTGTAGTCGATGCAAGCTTCGGCAGAGGGTTGTTGATGTGAATATGGCAGCTCGAAAGTAAGTATCGGAATTGGATCTGGAGGTGTGCTCCGAAGAGAGAGCGCTATTGGGGACGCGTATGTTTTTGTTGCTGGTAGCTGCAAGGATTAGTAATGCTTAAAGTAGGATCGATAATAGCTTTAGCTGGAAAGGAGTCTTGTGGAAGTTCTGGCTTGTTCTGCTGGGTGCTATTTCCTTTCTCGCGTGATGGGTGCCGTTTGGAGGGGGTTGAGTGAGGTTGTCCAGTGTCAGCTGTTAAGCCGGGTTGAGCTGGAGTTTGGTCAGTCCGTCAGTCAGGCAAGCAAGTGTATCTACGTCAACAACCAGCCGAGCCAGCTCAAAGGCTAACTGACCAGCCTTCCCCCGCCTGACTAAGCAATTTGGTGGGGCAACACAAACACCCCCCCTGGAGCACAATAGAACCTTGGCCTTGGGTCGCCTTAGCTTAGCAGAGAGGGTCGTCTAGGAGTGTGCCACATAGGCATGTTTATTGATACCAGGCTTGCGCTTGATAACACGGTATTACCCAATTTTGGTCTTCAATCTCGTGTCCATTTTATATAGATCCGTGGTCTCTGTCTCACCCAGTAATTACTTAGCTAATCTCATATCTTCGGATAACAGTTCGTATGGTATGGCTTGCTCAAGCGAGCGGTTCGCTACAACACACCAAACATTGCAAATATATCACTTTGATTATATTTTACAACAACCCTTTCGTACAAAGTAAATTTAGGTGTCAAGGGCCAGATATTTCTATACAGTGACCGCATTTCGAGAGTTTAGGTTGGAGAGCCATGGATCCTGGCTATGGGAGTGGAGAATAATATATTGTGCAGCGAAGTCTAGAATTAACTCTAGTCGAAAATGGGTGCTCTATTAGCCACTAACGACAGGAGACCAGATGGCGGCGGTGAGATACCAATTAGCAATACTAGACTTATAGTACTTGGTAATGAATCTGTGGGCATACAATATGTCATATTCCTATAAAATCATAGTAACTCTAGAGCTAATCTTTACATACTGTCACCTAAGCCCTTGCCTGGAATTCGAATGCGTATGTGGTACCGTAACTAATTCAGTATATATTCAATCCTCATCTCCCCCCGCTCCTCCCTCCAATGGTTCGTCGCCTCTAGTATCTCCGGGCAACCCTGCAATAACAACCCCCACTTGCGAAAGAACTCCAGACTGAACTCCCACCCTCTGGAATCCCACGAATCACCCCAGATCAGCAGCGACGGAACAGACTCGGCGCTCAAATTTAACAAATCGCAACAAAACTCATCACACAGTTGCTCCTCGTCCAATTGGCCGTCTCGAATACCTTGCAGGATATTATCCCGCAATCCGGGAAACGGGAAAAGATCCAACCACGAATGGTGAACAATATTTTTCTGCAGCACTGTTGGGGAAAGATCTTGCGGAAGAGATGATTGTGTACTGATAGACTCGTGAGGCCCGTAGTAGTTGAACGGAGAGCTAAATTCATCAGTCTCCAGAAATTCATACGGGATACACAACAGCAGGGAATTCCTGGCTAGAGCATCAAATGCGTTTAGCCTCGACAGAGACGGTAGATCGTGCAGACTCGGGTAATTCAGCGTCCAATGTGCAATGGCGGTTTGCAGGAACTCTAGTACATTGTGACGCAATCCGGGCCATCGGACAAGCAGGAACAAGGTAAGTTCCGTAGTAAGAGCGGGATTGTTAGCGATTACTAGTTGGGAAGCTGCAACTTGCTGAGACAGCTGGTCTGTCTACACCGGTCTCAACATGCCCATGAAGCCCCGGGGCTTCCCCGTTTAATGATAGACGGTTCTGGTGCCTTTTCTTGCCTACTTGAAAATTAGCCAAGCTCGTCCAAGTCGGAACACTGTAGAAGCTCACGCCATGCCCTCTGATGAAGCCGATTTTGTCGCTTCCGTCGTTCTGCGCTGCTCGTCAACCCCGTCCAATCGTCTCCGGCATTCCAAGCTTCCGGTAGCTGAGGTCCAGGCGGCATGGTAGGAGATTGGTATGGAATATGATTGTTTCTAGATTGTTAAAAAAAAAAAAATACTTGTCATACCAGGGGATGTTTTATATCAGTGCCCATGCAATGGATGCTTGCTGCTTATCCCCCTGTCGGGGAACCTTACCGCTTTGGGGAAAACGCTAGTCCGCTCTTGGTTTAAGTCCTCGAATTAGGTTCAAACAACACTCTCAGAAGGGCCAGGTGGGATGAAGCAACACGCAAAGGTCTATACGTCTTCAGTGGCTATAAGAAGGCGGCATAGTTCCTGAACGGCTTCGAAAATGCAGACTCTGTTGAATAATTCTGGTGTTAACTGGCAATTTAAATATACCAGTTGGTTTTTGTTCATCCAAATAACCCCATTTTTTCAACTAATCTCCTATCTCACCTCGATCGCCTCAATACGCAAAGTCCCTGGACTCGACGTATTTTAGGACACTTCCAAAAATGCCAGGAGTTACTTTTCACCCAGATAGTGACATCCCTGACCTAAGTGGACAGGTGATCATAGTCACTGGCGGGAACGCCGGTTTGGGTCTCGAGACTATACGTCAACTAGCCAAACACAACCCAGCCCGTATCTACCTCGCCGCGCGGTCCAAGGAAAGAGCTGAAGCCGCCATTGAGCAGCTTACCGCAAAGTCTAGCGGAAGTAGTAGTAGTAGTCCTCCAATATCTTTCCTACAGATAGACTTATCATCTTTCGCAAGTATCAAATCCGCCGTTGATACCTTCAAACGTTCCGAATCCCGTCTCGACATCCTCGTCAACAATGCCGGAATCATGATGACACCCGAAGGCCTCACGGCTGAAGGCTATGAAATCCAATTCGGAACCAACGTCATGGGGCCCGCCCTGCTCACCAATCTTCTGCTGGACCTCATCAAAGAAACAGCAAAGATAAACCCGGAAGCTCGCGTTGTGAACCTATCGTCAGCTTCGGAGCGCATGGCACCGAACGATATTTACCAATTCGACCAGTTGAAAACCACAATGTCGTCCCGGAATACCACGGCGCGGTATTGTATTTCGAAAATTGCAAATATACATTATTCTTCAGCGCTAGCCGAGCGCTGCCCGGAAGTCAAGATAATCAGCGTCCATCCGGGTATGGTCGCCACGAATTTGCACCATAATTCGACCGGAGTTTTTCTCAGGCCGTTTCTGTACTTTGCGATTCTTTTTGCGACGCCCGTGGAGAAGGGAGCGTTGTCGCAGATTTGGGCGGCCGTGAGTCCGGATGCGAAGACTGGGGAGTTTTATAGTCCCGTGGGAATTCCTGGAAAGGGATCGAAGCAGAGCCGCAACCATGAACTGCAGGAGAAACTGTGGGAGTGGGTAGAGAAGGAACTTCAGGGTCACCTTTAGTTTTGAACAGATACTGCCGTCAACTTTTGGGAAACATGCCATAATTGCTCAGACTCCATTCTCTTCTCTTTATTTTTTGTTAGGGGCATTGTCTTATTCGAAGAAAGATGTTGGAAGAAATCTTTAATATTAATATGTATGATTGCAATTTTGTAACGATGAAGTTAAAAAACGAATAATCAGATCCTTCTCTAAAGTTTCTTCTATTGATTAGACCCACCACCTCCTCCTAGTAGCTGTATTTGGGTCAAGTTACCCTGAGATAGCGATAGATAATTACCTTCGCTTAGGGCATTGATGGACCAATGGCCCGTCTTGGTTTACTAGCAGAAATTCGGGAATAATGTATTTGAGATCTCCGACATGCTAATTAGCTAACCAGAGCCAATACAGGACCAGTTAGAGCCTATCAACTATCGCAAGGTAAAATAAAGCTTTAGAGGCCTCCAAATAGACAAGCCGTATCATGGAAAATGGTCCAGTTTCTAGAAACATTGTACGCTATTTTCTAGCTGTGTAAAACATATCAAATCTGTGAATAAATGAATATACGAATTTCACCTGCAATTATTTACTCAGGAGAGATTGAATCTTGCAGGAGGCAAGCTTAACTCCGTAACAGAATACTCGGAAAATAAACTAAGAGCTAGCGTGTGAAAGTTCATGCAAGATGATGGTTGACATGCTGCTGAGGAACCTTGTTCGATTGACGTGATCCCGGCCACACTTGGAGATAACTATAATCACCTGATATCGGTGTGGTTAATTGTTGAACATACATGGAGAGTTGCGCTCGCCGGACCGTGGAGTAATTGTCTGTAGTTTAATGGGAGAATGGTTAGCTTTCGGCTAAAGATGCACACAAGGCCACTAGAACTGGGCTAAGGGACTTCCAACTCAGTATATAATTCATTTGAGCCCAAATACACTCTAGAAATTATATTATTGTCTGCTGCGATTTATTTCGGCCAGTTTCTTCTCAAAATCCCGTTTTATAATATGCTATTAAGCTTTAATATTATGAAATGTGGGAGTGGAGCCAGCAATTTGGGGCCTCGTATTACCCCAGAGCGCGATGTTACCTTGCGGTTACTGCAATTGGGGTCACGATACAAAACTTATAGGCGGCAATGGGAGCTTGCGAATACAACTGGGCAGTGCTGTTCATCTCCTCCCACCCCGATTTTAAGGGGCTAGGTTGTAGCAATGCGGTCAATGGGTGAATAGTAATCATTGGTTAAAAGTATGTTTGGTAATTGGTAAGTCGACAACTTTCAATATCAGCGGTTTCAACGATGCATGCTATAGCTATGTGCATTAGAGAATACATGCACGGAGATAGACACGAGAGTTCAGCACTGCTGCATGCTGTGCATCGGCTCTCGCGGATGGGACAAAATGACATACCAATCTCCTATGTCGGTAGAGCTCACGGAATAGTTGACAGCTTTCTTTTTCTTTGTAGGCGGTGCATTAACAGGAGGTTAGCTTTTCTACACCCCCCAAAACTAGGGAGGCTGGGATATCGCGATTTACCCTCGCATAAACTTTCTCAAAGTCAAGCCATTGGCGTCCTTGGGGTTGCAGCGTGGTTTGCTTTGCTGACATGTTCGTTCGCCGAAGAGGTTAACCGAGAAGGAGAATGGAGTGAACCTTTTCTTTCTTTCATTCTTTTTGTTTATTTTTCTTTGGATCCGCTAAGTGTTCAAGCTGCTAAATATCAATTTCGTGCATAACACCACCCGACTTCAGTTAATCACGTTGATATGAGGATTCAAAAACATTTAGAAATCAAGTTGTTTTCGCCTCCGTCAAAATATTGTTGGCGAATGCTACGAGGTAATCTATTTTTGCTGTGATTGTGTAAGTAGGTAGGGTTTTAAGCTCACGGGTGTAGCCGAGAAAAGTCACCTCTCTAGAAAAAAATTTTTCTTTTCTTCTCCTGGCCTGGCCTCTTTGGCCCAAGAAAAAGGTGAGGTCAAAAGGTGGGTATATTAGCGATCTTATTGGGCACACAACCAAGGAAGGGGGAAAAAGAATGTTCCGCCAGATCGGTTTCTTGGTGTCAGGGTAGTAGTAGCAGTAGCAGCACGGGGATTGCGTGTGTGAACAAAGTCGAGGAAGAGGGCTGTGCCAAATTTAGAGCGGAGTGGCCTCAGGAGGACCAGGAAGGAGGTAACCTTGACTGGGATGACAGAGTGGGTGTGGCCTCTCTCTCTGGAACCAAAAGAAAAAAGCAGGTCGGAGTGACTTGACGGAAATCCAGCCAGTCCCAGCCCTTGTCCCTTTTTTCTGATTTCTTGGGAAAACCCTGGCGTTTTGGACACCGCGAAAGAGAAACTTTTATGACAGCATAGCGCTTTGGATGCCTGTCTGCGACCCCAAGATTCTTTGGTGTTTCTAGGCGGGTCTTGGGGGGGCCTTCCCTCAGCGGGAACATTGGGAATAAATATGTTGTACATGTCAGCCAGATAACAAAGAAATCAAAAGGGAATGATATATACGGCGTAGTATTTTTGTCTTCTTGTCATTTTTGATTTTTCTTTCTCCTTGCGTCTTGTTCCAAGATAACGATCCATAACCCGACCGTCACTCGTTACTTTTTTCCACGTCGATACATACTTATATACCACGACATTCGTTTGCATCTTGGCCAAAGGGATACGATATCGGTGCGAAGAATAGATTGGCTGTTCTTGCTCTGGGTGCCTTTTTTTTTTTTTTTTTACTGGTGCAGTTTTTGACAAGATCTTGGGGGGATCTGATCTGGCTGAACTGACCGTACTGGGCGACTTGTTCTTCGTTGACGTCGTTGTTGGTCGGCTCTGCTTGGCCTGCTTGGAAACTTGCATACGCCTGCATTCGATTGAAGCCCGAACCGAAACTATCACTCTCGTTATAATACCCGAATATCCTTCTAGCTTCTCTGGCTTCTTCTGCTTTCTAGCCGATTTTCTTAAAAGGTCTTTAGGAACCAATTTATCCTCCTCTTTAAAGTTTACATTCGTTCCTCCATTGCTTTTCGCGTTTGGTTTTTGAAAGAGGGCGGATTGACAGGCATTCCCTTTATTCTCTCAAAATTGAATTGCTGGTCACATATAGGTAGGTCTTTGAACAAGGTACGAACACTTTGGAACAGGTCTCTTTTGTCCCCTTGACTACGAACGTCGCACTCTGTCGGCTCTTCGGAATTACATTATCCGGTCCTCGAGGTTGCCCTCCACCAGCCTGGAAAGAAAGTTTTCAATTTTTCTCATTGTAGTCCAAGCCGGCGGCTGCTGCTTTGACCAACAGCGAACTAGCTGCGGGACATTGCCAGCTACTGGAATATTGGTTGGGATTCTTGTACCTGCATTGCTCGCAATTTACCCATTGACCATACTAGCTGGCAACAACTGCGGCAGTAGCCATTTCATGATAAAAAGGGAACTATACTAATACTTCTAAGAAGGAGATTTTGCTCAGGGGGGTAAATCGTCATTCAAAGCTGTCCATCGTGTTTGTCGGAATTTGCTTCAGACGGTACTTAGAAAAACCAAAAAAAGGGCTTGCAGGTTCCTACTATTCCATTTTGTCCGTCGGCCTCTCCTACCTGCTTGCACTATTGACGCCATTATTCTGCTTTGGAGCTCCACCTGCAGCAAGCACACACACGCAGCACGCAGCCCGAATACCACCCGGACGATTGCAATCTAACCCGATTCTCCCGCCTGCCCCGTCGTCTGAACTAGGCTTCTCTGCGCCATCAGCGAGCCAGCAGACAAAAAAAAAAAAAAAAAAACCTGGACCGGACCCTGCAGTAGTAATAATTTTCTCGCTCTGCATAATTGAGAATTGACGGTCGGAGTAATAGAAGGGGGGAAGAAATTACATCCCGGATCCATCAAAGCAATAAAACCGGATTGACATCTCCTTGGATTGGATTGACAGCAAGCTTTTCTTTATTTCTCATCTGATCGGCCGCCGAAAGGAATATCTACGGCATCGCCCACGCATATTACGCATTCCTCAAGGTCATAGCGTTTTAAGGCTTTGTTTGCCCTGTCAAACGACAGACACCCAACCAACCATGTCGAGACGAGCGAGAGGTATGCTCCCACTGTTCCTGTCACCACACCCCGTCTGCCCAGTTGTCAGCGGCTGTTCGCACCACTTTTTTTTTCCTTTCTTACTCCTGCATTTTGCATATTTCCATGTCGCTATCAAGTTGTGTGTGTGTGCGTGCGCTTTTACCATTTGACTCCTGGTTCCTGGATTCGCTAGCATGTTCGATGATGTTGCCGTTTTGTCCAACTCGAAACAAGTACATTGGACCTCGCATCTCAGACGATTTCGAGAACCAGAGAGTCAAGCGGTTTCCACCTTCCCGACGCAGCGGTCAAAATATGCAAACGCAAGGCGGCGTGGGCTTTCACACGTAAGAGGAGAATGAGAGGGGAATAAGAGAGACTTACAAGGAGATCCGCACACTCTCCCTCGGCGAATAAGGCTGCCGATGTCTTGTCCCTGGCTTGTTCCCCAGAGTCTAGCTCGGCTGGGTGGTACAAGTGGTCTTTGGCAGCCAAATTTGTCAAATTCTCTCAGCCTTAGCTTCCAATTTCCGCACACCCTCACCTTCAGCTGTCGACGCACTAAATCGTTCACATTGCTTGAGCATGTGTCCTTGTTACCCTCTCTATTCCCCCCCGGTTCTCCTTGGACACTTCTGATCCGCTCTTTTCCATGCTTTCTGCTCTCGTTTCTTTTCCGAGTAAATTTGGCTCAAAAAGAGCTACTTTATTTCATTATTTTTTTTTTGTTTTTAAGTTTTAACCTTTTTACCTTCGTTTTGGGCTGACATTTTTCCTATTTTCAACACTCTCGTTTTTGATACTATTCTAGCCCTCTCTGCTTCTTTCTTTAACCGCGACCGTTCAAACTCGAACTCTACGCCTGCCTCGCCGTCGACAAAACCGACCGGGTTTGAATCCTTTACCTCTTCGTCGCCGGCACATACCACTCCGCCGAACGATTCCCCGCAACCTATACCCCCGTCGAGAAGAACTAGTAGGGCTGGGATGTCGAGGCCGGCGAGTGTTGTTCAACCGTTGATGATGAACGGTGGGTTGGGCGGAAACCAAGATGGCGATGCCCTACCAGAAATGGTGGGAGTGTTCAAGTATTTGGCGGAGCATTCACAGAAAGTTTACTATGAAGGGTACTTTCAAAAATTAAATGACATGAATCCAGGTGAGCAGCTATAGTTGGGCCGTTGATTGTGCGTGCGTTAGACGGCATTCATATTCTGATACGAGGGTGTTTCTGCAGATGGAAGCGCTGTACCAAACAGGGACTGGGCCGAATGCTATGCTCAGATTATAGGAACAGTCTTGACTCTATGGGATAACCAGGCCATCCAGGCTGAAGAGGAGAGGACCATGAGGGGCTTTCCTAGGGAATCGGGGGGTGTTAAGCCGACATTTCTGAATTTAACAGATGCTTCTATGAAAATGGTATGTTTGATAGGAAGAGATCTCTGTTGCCTTTTTCGGACTAACATTTTGTGGTAAAGATCGCATCTCTTCCTCAAAAGGCGGGCGGTGCACCATTACAGAATGTTCTCAGCTTATCGACAGCCGGGCGGAATCGATACCTCCTCCATTTTAGTTCGCCAGGTGATATGATGCAGTGGACTGCGGCAATCAGATTGGCCATGTACGAGCACACATGTTTGATGGAAGCTTACACTGGGGCATTAGTTGCTGCAAAAGGACGCTCGCTAAATAGCATCGGATCAATTTTGGAGCGGTCAAAGTTCAAGGTCGAAGATTGGACGAGAGTTAGGTTTGGAGCTGGAACGCCGTGGAAACGGTACTGGACAGTCATCACTCCTCCCGACGAAAAGGCGTTCCAAAAGGCCAAGAAAGCTGCAAAAAAGGCCGCAAAACAGGCGGGTGCACAGATTCAGATGCCACCTGTCCTCGGAGACATCAAGTTCTACGAGAATAGCAAAGTCAAGAAAAAGACGCTTCCAGTTGCGACAATCAACAATGCGTTCGCGGCGTACGCGGTTTATCCGGAGGCCAAGGCACTAATTGATCAGAGCACGCTGATTAAGATTGAAGGGAACATTGTCATACATTCAAATCCGCCATTTTCGAGTGAAGGCATCATATTCATGATGCCGGATCTCCATCCCGCTGTCTCTGGGTTTGAAATGCTGCTAAGATTTCTGGTACCTACATACGATGTGTTCAACCTGTACGGAAGGCCGACACGGTTAGTTGCAGATTCGATTGATCCTAGGAGCTTGATGTTTGCGTTCCCGAAAGAAACCAGGCTGCAATATCGGTTGTTAGAAACTACCGATGTTGTTGGAATCATCGGTGAACAGGGCAGTGGGAGCTGGACGGAAGCTGAGTGGAGGAGGAAGTTAAAATCGGCAACATCGAAGGTTCAACTCAGCGGGAGGGGGCTTCAGAGAGCGAATCTAACTAGCCCAAGTACAGCAAGCTTGCCGACACAATTGAAGTTTGGGTCTACTGTGAGCTTTGATGATGGGAACGGACGGAGAAGCTTCAACAGCCAGAGGCCCCAGCTGCCTACAATACAAAGCTATGGACAGGTGCCTGAAGATCCTGTTCAGAGTGCACCCCAACTTTCCAGGCAAACAAGTCATACGAGGAGTATATCAGAGGCGCAAGCCTATCAAATGTATCCAAACCAACAGGGAGGGTATCCCCAGGGGCCTCCCCAGGGGCCTCCCCCCGGCCAGGCGTATGGGAATCCGCCACCCGGATACATTTCTCCACAAAATACTGGTTACCAGCAGCAGCCTCCGCAGCCTCCGCAACCACCACAACAGCAAGGTCCGCCGCCTCAGCCTTATGGCGCGGCGTATGGCGCGCCCCACCCGAACTCGCGGCCGCCCTCAAGTCGGAGCCAGCAGAGTCAAACGAGCCAAAGAAGTGGTGGCCCTGGACAGTATGGGCAGTATGGACAGCAGCTCCCCCAGCAACCTCAAGCTCCAGGGCCATACGGAGGGGCCCCAGCACCAACCGGGTACAGACAACCTGGCCAAAATGCCCAACTCGCTCCAAACGGCGGTGCTCCTCCAACTGCGTACCGAGGAGATCCTCGAGGAACTGGTGGATTCGATCCATCGCTCGGTGGGCGTCAGCCTCCTCCACTTCAAACCAATGTTGGTCAAGGATACCCGGCACCCTCACCCAATTCTCGTGGTCCACCAGTTCCAGCACATGCGTTCTCGGGTGCAGCGAACGCTCGGAACATATCAAGGCTGTCAAATGGAACAATTGAAATGATGCACTCCAACAATGCCGGGTCAGCTGCTAGATTTCTGTGAAACCTTGATTTGACTACAGTGCTAATAAGATGAACAGACCAATATCGAACGATTACTATTCTCATAATTCACCAAACCGGGGCCCAAACAACAACCAACAAGCATACGGCCCCGGCCCTTATAGGTCAACGTCTAACGGCTCATCTGACACCTCGACTGACTCTGAACTCTCCTCAGATTCTGATCTTGCTCCACCCAAACCTGGGTATGCTACTCACGGACATAGGACGACCGGGAGCACATCCTCGATAACTCCAGCGACAGGAGCCATCGCTTCTCGTATTCCGAAATCTAATGATATTCATACTGATCTAGATGACTTTAATCTCGTTGAAGAACTTAGAAAGAAACAGTTGGAAGCTGCATCCGCCGCAGCAGCGCGAAGCGGTCCGGGACCAAATGTTTACCCACCGCATCCGCAGTATTCCCAAGGACCACCCGGTGTGGCACAGGGGTATGGGCCAGGGCAGTACGGCCAACCGGACGGTAGTGCACGAAGTGTACGTGGATATTACCAGTAATTTTTTTCATGATTTGAAGTTTTTTCCTTTCTTCCGTTGTGTTTTTTTTTATGAAATGCCCTCTTGCATCTTGTCCTCTTTCTCTTCTGGCTGTTTTATATATCACGATTCTTTTTTGGATACACAGAGAACAAACAAAAAAAAGTTTACGCCTCCTTTTGCTAGAGATATAGACAGGAGGAGGCTGAGTCCCTGAGTGAACAGCCCAAACTTGCATTAAAGAAAAAAAAAAAAAAAAAAGGGCCACCAAAAACCTGCCCGCCATACTAGAACATCCTCTTGTAGCTCTTCTCCCTTGAAAATCCTCCTCATACGTCGCACACCACACACACACACGCACATGAACGTTACATCATCCTCTCGCATACATAAAACCCTTGAGTAACTACATTCTGCATATCTTTACCCGTTTCGAGTACCCCATACCCGAGGAAAGGATCCCCTGATACCGCATTAAAATGACACGCATTTTACCTCTATTTTGGACGCACCAGGCCAGAAAGAAAAGAAAAAAAAAGAATATCCCATTCCAATTGCCACATTCCAGAAAGTCCCTTTTTCTGCCCATTTTAGATGATTCCAAAAAAGAGAATGAATGAAAACTGAGACGAGTCTCCCTTTTATTTTTCGCTCCCACTGGGTGGTGAACATTTGTGTGAGAGAAAAATAAAATTATAGATAACTACTACTGCTTCCGCTTCCACTGATGGTGCCACCACCAACATCACTACGACCGCTCCTACTACTACTACGGCAAAACCGTTGCCGCTCCACATCCAAACCGAGATAAAGCCGCTAAGGGCATCCATGGTCATCGGACCTTTGAATATAACCAACAGCACCCCGTCTTCACCCTCACCTCGCTCCATGGTTCCTCCACCTCCTCTACCAGCTGCCTTCGCTCTCGCTCGAACCAACAATCCGGATACGCCGTCGCAAAGATCTGCGGGAACGCCATCCAGCGCTGAAGAAGTAGCGCAGGGAATAGCGAGGATGGACACGGCCGCGTTTAATCGGATCAGCACGATGGACCCCGCCAGGGTTAGATCTCCTGCCGTCTTTGGCAGAAACTTACCCAACGATTCAGCCGATGGGGATTCCCCCACCACGGGCAGGTTTGCAACGCAATCCGGAAGGACGGAGACGATGAGCAGCGCCAGCAATTACAGCTCCGACGAGGAGGATGACAACATGGCGGCGGCGGCGGTGTTGAACGCTGGAAGGAAAGCTACCGCTGTTACTTCGAGGGCGGGGTTTAACCGGGGGGAATCGCCGAAGAGGACGGGGGTGAAAAAGTATGTAGGGCAGCCGACGGAGGATATGATGGAGGTTACGATCGGGGAGACGAAGTACACGGTGGCGCCGAAGGAGCCGGATGGAAGTCGGTCTACTTCGAGACCTGCTACTGGGGATGCGGAGATTGGTCCTAACGCTGGGGGGAGTTTTTTCGGGTCCGCCGGGCATAATAGGAATACGAGCGTTGGAGGGGTGGAGTTTGATTTTGGACCGACGGTGAATGTGGGGGGTGGGTTGGGGAAGGGGTCGAATGTGAATTCTAATGCTAATGTTAATGCTGGTGGGGATGGGAGGGGAATGGTTGCAAAGGAGGTTGGTGCGATTAATTCTAGGAGCGGAAGCGAGTCTCCTACGAAGAGGGGCTTTGCGCTCGGGCATAGCAGGACCGGGAGTAGAGCTGGGAGTCGCGATGAGACTGGAAGTGGGAGCGGTAGCTCGGGGAACGCGAATAGGAGGAGTATCGCTTGGTCTCCTGGTATGGTTAATCTCGGTCAGTACCCTCCCAAGGAGGAACAAGAGGTGGAAGAGAAGCCGTTCGACGCCGAGTCCTTTGTTAGGGAGCAGGCGATGATGACCCAGCAGAAAGAGGAGGCTAGAAGAAGCATGTTGCATCGGAGGAGCATGTCGGGTTCTAGCCAACTTTTGCTCGGAGGGGGTAACAGCGCCGGTAATAGCCGACCGGTGAGCCAGCAGTATGATAGACGCAGTCCTTCCAACGAGCGGGAAGGTCAGGGAGCTTTGAGGCCTCAGATACATTCGAGGACTAGTAGCAGTGGGAATCTTTTAGCGGAAGGGCAAGGCTCGAGACCTGGGAGCAGTCATCTGTTGAATCGTCCGCAGAGCAGAGAACTGCTGAATAGACCTCAGAGCCGTGAGATGTTGAATCGATCCCAAAGTCGGGAGCTGTTGAACCGTCCTGGGAGTCGAGAATTGTTGAATAGACCTGGAAGCCGTGAATTACTGAATAGACCAGGGAGCAGATCGTCTACTCATTTGCTCAATCAACCGGTTCAAACTACCATTCCCCTCCCACCCATGACCAACCCCATCCCGCTTCAAAATCAACAATACCAGCCATCATACTCTCACCCTCCATCCAGCTACAACAACCAACCCGACCACAACTTTGGTTCTCACAGACTTTCCGCCGCCGAGCAAGAACACATCGCAAGAGCCACGGGAACCCCACTGTTGGGACAAACTTGGAACTCCGCAACTCAAAAGAAGGCCCCTCCTCACAAGCAAGGTCTGCTGGGAATGATGGAGCAGAGGGAAAAAGAAAAACGAGAGTTCAAGGAGAATGTTAATCGGAATAATTGGAGCGTGCAGCAGGCTGTCAGGCAGAGACAATCCATGAATTTTGGGATGAATAATCAGAACCAAGGCGGTCTCATCAGTGCTTACGGCATGAATCAGCAGCAGCAGCAGCAGCAG
>LDUD01000116.1:62180-87387 GCA_012184295.1 Dactylella cylindrospora
CAACCGGCAGCTAGACAAAAAAGAGACAGAGACAACCACGAAACACGGGGGTTGAGCGATAACAAGGAAAAAGTTAATTAAGAAAGACAAGAAAGAAAAAAATTGGCAAAAGCGACCGTTAGCCAGCTGCACAAAAATGCAAGATCAAGGTTGAATTAAACCAGGGCTGAAAAAGAAAAGAAAGAAGCTAAAGGGACGAAACTGGTCATTTATATTCTCGCCTTCATTCCTTGGAACATTTCCTGTCCCAGTCCTTTTTCTTTTCTTCCGTAAAGTGTAAATTTCTGGAAAAGCCCTTGAGTTTTCGTTGACGAATATTTCCTTTGCCATATCGATACCTACCGCGACATCTATATAGACGAAAACTTCGGTCTGCTCGACCGCGCCTTTCGAGGCTAGCATATATATACAATATAAATTATATAAGTATATAGGGGGAAAAGAGAATAGAAAATAAAAAATGTCCAAATTCTACGAATTAAACCACATCTCCCCCTCCCACCAGCTCAACCGATTCTTCACCTCCTGGCTCCTCCCCTCGCCAATCTTCCTAATCTACCGCGGCCTCCTATGCCTCTACTCCGCCGTGGTGATAATTGTCGCCAACGCGCTCACCCCCGAAGACGCCGGTACCAGATTCAGCTATTTCACGTGGTTAACCTATTGGGGCATCACTCTTTACCTGATAGTTAGCTTTGCGCACACTTTCAGCTATTGGAGGTCGGGAAAGGCTTGGTTGGAGGGTTGGCCTAGGTTTTTTCAGTTCCTGCACGGGTTGTACTATTCGACGATTATTGTGCTGCCTTGGACGGTGACGGCGGTTTATTGGGCGATTTTGTTTGATGGGGAGTTTGAGGATGAGTATTCCGCGTGGAGTAATGTAAGTTCTTCCTTCTTCTTTCTCTCTTTCCCTTTTTTTTTCTTTCTCCTTTTTGTGAGTGTCCTTTGATTTATGAGGCCGCTGTTCAATAGAGCTTGGAGAGGAGGTGGAGAAGCCAAAATCCGGGGAACAAAGATCAAGCGCAAAGTCGCAGTCGCAATCCTACAGTGCATTCGCTAATCGTCGAAAAAATGTGTTGTTCTATAGATCTCTGTCCACGCCCTCAACTCTGGCGTCGCACTCCTCGAAATCATAATCCCTCGCACCTCCCCCCCACCATGGATCCACATGCCCTGGTTCGTCGGCATCCTCGGCGGCTACCTCGGCGTCGCCTACATTACAAAATCCACCCAAGGTTTCTACACCTACTCCTTTCTCAACCCGGACAAGAGCGGAGCTGGAATCACGGCGGCTTACTGCGCGGGAGTGGTCGTGGGGACTTTGGTGCTGTTTGCGATTATTAAGGGGGTGATTTGGGTTAGGGTGTGGGTTACGGAGAGGTTGTTGGGGATGACGGGGAAGTTTAGCGGGAAGGATCGTGGGAGGGGGTATTTTGAGGAGGATGCGGAGAAGGCTTCGAGCGTTCATGTGTAGAGTGTCGATGGGTTTTGTGGCTGGACCATGGCGTTTTTTTGAAAGGAGATTGGGGAGAGCAGAGAGTAAAATTTTCATCAATGTCAAAAGTATATATGCCGATATCTTGGACAAATTAATATATAATGAATAGGTCAGTTGTGACAGGATACATTTGCACATCAATTGTGACTATCATTTATCCACGCCAGTCGACTGAGAAGGCTCGTATAAGGACGTTATTATAAAACACTGTAAAAGAAGGAATGGTGATAAAGATATTCTTTAATTCTTCCGTTCACGATGAACCGGAATATATCTATTCATGCTTAGTATTATTGTACAGCCGACGGGATTAAAAACACCTGCTACCGAAAAAAAAGAAACAAAAAAGAACCAAAAGACACCCGGGCATGCCATGCAAGAAGAACAAATCCACAAAGAACGAAATTCAGAACCAACCAGCGAACGAGGTTCAGGAAATCTACTGAACAGAGCACTTCAATCCACAAAATTTATCGCTAGATTCCCTCTCCTGTGGCTCGTTAACTCTGATAGCAGCAGCAGCTCCATTATTTGCATCCTTCGCGGGGGCTTCCGTTCCATTCTTAGCTCCGTTCTCCTGTTTCTCGCCGCCATCTAGTCAAAAGTTGACCTTGCTGACGGTTTCATAGAAGACCTTGCCCTGGATGGATGCGAGTTCCTTTTCCTTGTCGCTTGGTTGACGGGATCCATCGGCGCCCTGCGATTTTTTTTCATTCTTTTGTTAGTATTTGCGTAATATAATCGTCAATGCATGCAGCATTGGGAGAGGGAAGCTTACAGCAAAAGTACCAGCTCCCCATGGAGAACCGCCATGAACCTCGCTCAAATCAGCGATCAATCCAAAGGCCTTTGCGTATCCCAATGGGACGTAGATCATTCCGTGATGGGCGAAAGTGCTCATAGCGGCGATGGCGGTGGACTCCTGACCTCCTCCCAAGGTACCGGTGGAGATGAAGACGCCGACGTATTTGCCATAAAGACCACCGCTGGCCCAGAGACCGCCGGTGGTATCGATGAAGGCTTTCCATTGGCCTGGGAAGTTGCCGTAACGGGTTGGGATGCCGAAGAGGAAGGCGTCAAAGCCGGCTAGCTCGGCGGCGGTGATGACCGGGTATGATGGCTTTGGTGGGGCGTGTAGCTATGCATGAATCTTGTTAGAAGATGGATTTTGAAAGTGGCAGATGTGATTGAGTAGGAAATACCTTTGCGAGGACTTCATCTGAGAGAGTCTCTGGGACCTGGTAGATGGTGGCTTCACCGCCAGCCTCCTTGACACCCTCGAGGACCTTTTCCGCCAAGGTGGCTAAAGAAGAGTCGGTATTAGTCAATTGGGTCTCGCAAATATCATATAATTTGACAATTGGATCTTCTACGACATACCGATATGTCCGTACATGGAGTAGATGATGATTGCAACCTTTGGAGCCATTGTTGATAATTTATATGTGTTGGATTGGTAGTACCAGGTGTTGGAGGAACTTTTGTTAGAAGGATGGAGGTTGTAGTAGATGATTGTAATGTCGGCGCTGGAGTACACTGAGTTTAGACTGCAGGAATATTGAATACTAAGCTGATGTGAATGGTAAGAAAATCTTCTAGAGTAGATTGTGTCGGATCCGGAGGGAGCGGGAGGAATTTATACTCGCAGCGCTCGATATCAAAGCTACTATTCCCATAGCATGCAACATGCTTGGGTGCACCGAACAGATTGACTTTGTTTCCATTGGAGCCCCGCATTCCCTTCCGGATCGACCGTTCTAACCCTCCCCCCCTTGTGTATTTTTTGTTTTTTCTTTTCTTTCCATGATATTTTGGTGGGCGCTAGGTAGAAAGTCCGGATAGATTAGAGCGTTTCTGGCGAATGCATGTTCCGGTAACTTTTTTGTTTTTTGTTGGTTTGTCTATCGGATAGGGTATACGACACAAGGTGGGGTGGTGGTGCTCCTGGACCGCAGTAGCATGCCATGCTTGGGTGTGTGTTACGACATGCTTCCTAGCACCAGCACCAAGCATCGGCCAAGGGTATGAAAGGAGGAGTGACGACCCTGATTAGCTAAGGATGGCTGGTAAAGAGTGGACCTGTCCCCCCGTTTTCGCAGCTGAACTTTACTGCAAATGGGTAAACCGGACAGCGGAGTTCTGCTAGCTTAGTGACAGTTACTAAACCACCAGCCTGTGGTATAGTAATCAACCGTAATTGGTTATTACCTTTTCTTTGCTGCTGCTTTCAAACGTGACAGCCATTGGTATCTTTTTTACCATGTCACGACATCAGCAGAGAAAAGAAGGATTTCGTAAGCTACAGTTAAGCAGTTGAGAGTGAAATTACAATATGATTTCCGAGGATTAGAAGGAAAAAAAGTCAAATCAAATCAAACATGTCAATATCTCCGTTGACGGCGTAATCCGGTGCCCAATATTCCCTCCCGCTTGGGCGGCAATTTTCCTTACGATGCAACTATGATACAATGAAACCCGTCATGACACAGAATTGCAAAGCATCACCCAAGCATTGGAAATACATATAACAGCTCCAATATCTCAATCAAACGCAGTTCTATCGGTCGAGTAGTCCTTCCTAATCTGCCGAGGAATGGATAATGAGAAGAGAACACGGGCGGCCCGACGTCAAGAGCTGCAACTGATGCGTACTCGCATCCAATCACAGTTCTCATGGCATAATTTTTTTTGACATTTTTGAAACCTTGGGTAAGTTTAGCGAGCAAGCAATTGTTATTTTTCTTTGTAGATGTCACGGTTGGAATCATTGCATTAGCTCTTGCTTGAGAGCTGCGTCCGATCATGCACGAAGTAAAGAAACTGCGGTGGCTTGAAAAAAGCATTGACCCCATTCTTCCGAGCTCTGCACGTTCGCAGATCGCGGTCTTCTTGCTAAAATCTCGCTTGCGAAAAGAACACCCGTCCTGAATCCGGAATATACTTTTGAATAACTTTGTTTTTTCCCGGATGCAAGTTTTGATAAACAATTACACAGAAAGATACTATTTCATGCACGCCAAATGGGCGAGTATACTAACATTGAGAGGCAGGTCTCGCAAAAACTCAGGAAATCCCGTCGCACAAGAGAGGAGTGTTCAGCCAAGGCTTGCCGTTCCCAAGCTTTTTCCCACGGTCGCCCCACATGCTCCCCTGCCCGTTTGTAAGCCTCCGGTAAGCAAGCTAAACCGGTTATCAAGCGTTGGTAATGTGGGAATACCGCTGGAAGAAAAAGCAACCGCCCGATGGAGATGACGAGCTTAAGGTTCAACGGAATCAAAGAGGGGAAACGGTATTACAAAATGCTGACTACGCAACAAAGAGAGGACAAAATATGATATAGATCAGAATTTTTAAATCTAAAGTGGTTGGTTATTTTTCCCGGCCGGTAGCTCCCCTTCCCATAGTTTGAGAATCTACGGCAAAAATACAGCCGGCACCTTGCATCTGGCATTTGCCCTGTTCAAATGTTCGATTTGAAAGCCCTTGTCGGTTTAAAATCCTTCCACTGGTTGAGCAATTGAAGGATCCTTTCGAGAAAAAAGAGGAGAGGATAGGAAAGGGTTCACGTTTTCCGGTTACAAGGCCCGATGCATGTTCGCTAGCTGGCTAGTTCGGTTAGGGTTAATAGCTCGAGTCTGTTATGAAGTCGGTCGACATGAGTAATGTTAAAAGCTTGGTATCTTTGATCTTGAGGTTATGGAGGCTGGCTGCTGCTTCTTGGATATGCGATGTGTTGACGGTCGATGGGGGATTGTGTCTACCCTTGCAACGCACTTTCTCTTGCCTTCCACGATCATGGCCTTTGTTATATTGCATCATGTTCCCATGCTGCTCTATTGGAAACTTATCGCTTCTCTGTAGGATTGCATTCAGGGCCAAAAATGCAATATCCTGGAACCTCTTTCCCGTCCGCTGTTGTATTTCCGTCGGGCATGGAGCTCCGATCATAAAGCCTAGCTGCAAGTTTACTGCCGTTTTTCTACCTAGGCAATATTGTCTGCGTTAGTTGGATTTGGTCTGGATTACTAACCCAATTCTCTATCCTCTAAATGGCGTCTCTCACTGGCAAACCAAGAAAAAGGTTTCTTGAAAACGCGAACGCTGTCAGACGCGCATAGCTATACGGATGGACTCGGATCGATACTTAGTAACAAACAAGCCGCGAGTGTGGCCTTGCTGACATTATTCTCAAATCTCCTTCTATTCATTTCAACTGGCTCCTCATAATTCCACTTTTTATAAATACAATGGAAGAATGACATAGAAACCGATTGGGTTAAAAATATATATTGACAGAGAAATTGAAATACAATAAGGGAAAAAATATGCATTAAACACAAAAGGGGAAGAGGGAGGTTTAGTCGAAAAGACCTCCGAAACCTTCGTCTTCGGATTCTTCCTTTTCCTCTTCCTCTTCTTCCGCAGCTGCTGGTGCGTTATCGGCTGCGGAAGCTTCTGCGACTGGGGCGGCCGAAGCATACGCCTCAGGGTTGGCAATTCTATCTTTGAGTTCCTTGATTTCCTCCCAGTCGTAGTCCGTCTCGATGGCGACGGCAAGAACGTTCTTGTAGCCGTTGACGAGGGAATGCATGACGGAGACCAAAGTAGGATAGTTGAGACCCAAGGAAAGGGAAGCAATGGTCTTGACGGCGGTCAGGAATCTCTCAATCAAGTCCTTCTCTTCGATATCTAAAACGCCTGGGGCGAAAACCTGTCCTTGGTCGTAGATCTGAGCAACACCCATACCGTAGGTGAACGGAGAAATGTTCAACAAGTTGAGCAAGGTGGCCTCGGAGGCTCCGACCTTGTTGTTGGCCTCGATGAGCTTGAGATCGGAGGTAATTTCGATGGTACCACGAGCAATCTTGGTTGGAATACCGAGAGCCTGGAAGAAAGAGGTCTTGCCGGGTTCCATACCGGTGTTTCCCGCTGGGACCCACACATCGACGGGAGCGACGGCACCCGGACGGGCAGGAGCGGCGACCTTGTTGGCGAGAATCTTGTCACGGATCTCCTTGAGATCGCTGTTGGTGAAAACGAAACCGACGTTGCCCTTGACGAATGGGAGGAGACGTTCGTATTCCGGGTTGTCGCCCATCAGGGTACGAATGACACGGCGAACCATGGTGTTCTTTCCCATAAGAACGACACCCTCGCCGCGGAGGGCCACACGGATTTCGTGCATCTGCTGGGAGGAGACCTATAATTTTATCGCATTTCCATCAATATCCCATCTTTCTTGCATTATTCCGCCCATTTTGACTTTTGCGTTCGGGTAGGCTGGTGAATACGTACATTGTCAACGGTGACAATGAAGATGGAATTGTAGCTTTCAAGGAGACCCTTGAGCTTCTCAAAGTAGATTGCTTTATTGGCCTATAAATCCGAATACTCGTCTCCCCATCAGCATAACCGTCCCTGCTATCCGTAACTGTCGAGATCCCAAGAATCAATCACCTTTGAAACCCCCATTGCTTCTTATGGATGAAGTAAGGCTATTTAAGGTTGGAAAGGCGGGTTGAATTTAGGGTTGACGTGAAGTCGTAATGAGTCGTTGATTCGTGATGATGTCGAAAGGAAGGGCTGTTTTCGCTGCCATATCGTTAAATTTCGATATTTTTGGACAAACCACGCACCAAAAATTAGAGGGAAGGGCATTTGCCCTGACTGTCTTACAACGCCAAGTCAACCAAAGTGGGCAGGTTTGACGCGCGCTTACCGTCAAGCCAGATTACAACGTGGCAACACCTTTTATTTCTCGATGTCTCAATCTTTAGCTTGTATCTTAGTCTCGTATTAAAACGCTACACAACACTGTGTTTGAAGGAGTTTAAAACGAGAATACTTATATCTCATCTGCTCTTACGCCTGCGATTATAGTATAACGTCCTCAGGTACAGATATACTATAGGCACCGGTATTGTTTTAGAGAAATTGGCAAGTATTCTTAGAGCTAATTTTTTGCAGTGAATGGATCTAAGATTATCTTACTCTAGCCGGTACCTTTTGAAATATTTACACTATAAAGAGCTATATACACACTCAATAATAATCAAAGTCAAGAGAATAGGTGAAAAAAAGAACGGTGAAAATGGTTCAAATACCAAACCTCGTGCATGTGATTAGTCCCACCACCACCACCGCTTCTTAACCCTCCCTCCTTTTCTTCTCCAGCCTCCGAAATTAAAATTTTTCTTTTTGCCTTTCCTGCCTCTACGTCTACCACCTCTAGGTTTGTCTTCCCTATCACCTTTTTCCATACCACCTCTATCTTCACCGCCGGTTATGTAACCACCGATTCTGAAAGGCACTTTGGTTGGTTCAGGTTCTTCTTGTCGTTCATCTTCTTCCTGCTGTGCTCGCAACGTGCTCTCCTCATCCTCCATCTCTCCCACCAGCGTCCCGTACTTTATCTGTGCGAACGTTCCTCGGATATCTCGGTCTTCTTCCGGGACTTTGGACCACTCTCCCATCGTTTCGGCATTTGGATCTTCTATTGAATCGTACATGCCCTTTCCTGCTTCTTCTTGCGCTACGAGCATGGGTAATGAAGCTCTGATCCGGTCGAGTACTCCTTGTTCCTCGGGGGATAGCTCTCTTCTTACAATCTCGATGTCGAAGGGTGCGCAGTCGGGTTTGGGATGTTTGAGCTTTCGCTTCCCTGGCCAGACTTGAACCGATGACCCGGTCGCGCCGGGTAGAGTCGATGCGGTAGCACATTGGAAGAGAAGAGAATGGATGTACATTACATAGAGTTGGTTGGAGATGCTGCAGTCGTCGGAGGAAACGGGGGGTCCTCTTATTAAACACTACGCCATGGTTCGTTAGGTGTGGCTGTTTCTTCATGTCTCACTGTATTGCGAGTTCGAAGGCTGTGATAGGCCACTTACTGTACCAAATGCCCTTGACATTGACTCCCTTTCTTCCACCTGCAGCCCTATATCCATTCTATCCATCCTCTCCGGTAACAGAAACTCACTAGCCGCAATCAAACAATCGATCCTCGCCACCGTTGCCAACCTGCTTGGTGGGCAATCATGGCTTGCATATTCCTTGACCCAAGTACCGTTCGTAATCATCTTATCCATATCTATCCACGCGCCCCCAAAACTCTTTTCGTATAAATCTTGGTCCATGCGAACCTGGTGGTTTTTATCGCCGTATAATGGGTTCTGTTGAAAACTGGGCTTGCGAACTTTGGTCTGGCAATCGGTGCGGACGAATGTCACTTGGGCGTTGATGACGCCAGGCGACCGCATGTAGTAGCCTCTGATGCATTGATGGCCAAATGTTTGAATATTATTAAGGTCGCAGGTGGGTGATATTGTTATCGAACCGCTGTTCAGCATTCGACATTAGTTATTTGCTAGCAACTGCTATCCAAAAACCATGAAGTGGTTTGCGGCGTGAAAGGAAAAGAGCCTACCAAGCCTCCCTAATTATCGGTATAATCGCAAAATACCCGCAATCGTTTGCAGTATCCAACACCATAACTTCATCCCTCTCCAATTTCACCATTAAACTGGGTGGCTGTAAAAACGTCGGGACTCCATCGATCATCCGCCCCACATCCTCCAACTCCGGTAAACCCGGCCCGCCGAGCACATCATGCCTATACGCCGCCATCTTCAACGTAAGCTCATCCTCCGGAAGTCGCATATCCGTATCCGGATGGGCCCTTGGAAGATGATAAGTAGTCCTATTTATCGAAGCGTTCCCCGGACCGACCCAAAAATTATCAATCAGTGGTATCTCGCGACCGTAGTAGAGTTTGCTGCGAACCTCGCAAAAGCTGGAGCAGCCTTCTTGGCCGCCTGGGGTGGGGAAACGGATGGAGGGGTCGATGATGCAGTTTCCGTCATTGTCGAATTCTCTTAGGGGTACGCAGACTTGTAGAGGGTCGGCGCCTAGTTCTCGAGAGTAGGTGAATTCGTGGCCGGCTGGGAAGGTACCGTTCGCGCAGGGGCTACCGCGGTCTCGCCACATGTAGGTGTCGTTTTTGGGGGGTAAGCGATCCCATTGTAGGCTTTGGGCAATGGTGGAATCGATGATGAATAGTATTGATAGGTAGGCAAGTAGGCATATTGACCTTAACACCATAGTAGTGATGGTAATATGAACTCAATCGTTTCAACCTATGGTCTCTATTCCTGATTGTAACCTTCTATTTTGTTCGGCTGGGCGGATAAGATTCCCTATAACGCATGGTAATGCCTTGAAGTAATTATCGAGATTGAGGGTTTTTAGGGTTTAGTGATTTCTAGCATTACAAAGGACTGAGGTCGAGGATAGAGCCAGAAGGGGTGTTTTAGAAGATACAGATACTAATTTTAGGCTGCTAACTTGAAAAGATGGGGGTCTGTTCATTAAAAAATTCTCTCGATACGCCCCCTAGAGCCCCTTAATCGAATTTTCATAGCCTCAAGATTACATCATGAGGATAAATAGAAGGCGCTCTGTCAGTATGATATAGATCGCTGACGAGGGTATCTCTTAGGCGGTCTGAGTACATGTACACACACCGGGATACTTGTTTAGTTGTTTTTACGGCATAGCGTAAAACAGCAATGTTATATCATTGAAATGATTTTTAGGTTACTTTGTAGGTCCCTGGCTAAGCCCTGCTGTCAGAAACAGAGCCGAGGCACTGACTCGGTGGCCGAGTATGTAAGTATGTTCGACTCGGTGTTTACTTCGGTTTTTCGGTAGCTTAAGATACGTAAACAACATTGCGCGGTTGGCAAATTATGATAAGATAACATTTTAATATACAAACTCGTAGCGGATATGAAACGGCCCCGAGTTTTTCTAGGTCTTTAGCTCTGCCGTGACTTAGAGATTTGGTTCAGAGGCCGCATGTCAACACAAAATCTGGCTTTTTATGTCCAACATTCCAACATTTAGATACAAGGCGCTGTATCTTCCTACTCTGAGACTTCGAAGGCGCTGGCGTATGGTTGCATGTTGTTGCTCGAAATAGTTATTGATCCTGTACCTGAATTTTTGTACATATAGTCGTTGAATCTGAGTTGGACTTTTTAACGACAGTATTAGATTGCCGACGGAGTGCTAACAATTTTTAAGATCAGAACTCAGGGATAAAGTGCTCCCTAGCTCCCGTATAGCCTTCCGTATTGGCTAATTTATGATACTGTAGACATTTATGTTAAAACTGCGTGGGTGTACAGGATATAGAAAATGATCAAGACTAAGTTAAGGAATTATATGTATTTTAGAGGAAGAAGGTAAAATATCTGATAGGCGGCCTTAAACGTGATAGCTATGTTAAATATATACTTCGCGCTATAATGTATTATAATGTCAAAGATAAATCTTTGTGTAAAAGGATGCTATTTACAATAGGTCGCTAGGTTAATGTACTCTTGATATCGATCCTAGAATCGTGGCATAATACTACCCATCAACTCTTAGTAGCCGCTGTCGGTAGGTAACGCTTCTGTGCCGTCTACAGGGCTAGCTGTGGCAGTTTCGATTGGGGTGGGAGCCACAGGTACCGGTGATGGCATACAGTCGGGTGCATCATCAACAGTACCCATACAGTACTGCTGCTCTGGTTTTGGCAGCAATACCGACTCCACGCTAATGTCGATTGCGCAGTCACCCATTGTTAACGTGGCCTTTCCTGCTGGGGTATTGGAGTCTGAGTTGAAGCATTTCTCAATTATCTTGAGGGCGTATAACTGGACTTTTGCATCCGACACGGTGCAGCTCTCAGCAACTTTGTTACGATCAGCCCTTATCCGGCAACTCGGGTTCTATGTGAATGCGTTAGTTTGGGTTAACAGGTGGGATAGAGGATTGATATTGCGTGTAAGGAACTTACATAACCCATAGCAATATTTTGGTTTAGCTGTCTAAACTTTTTAGCACCCCCATTTCCAAAGAATGAATTCTTGTTGCCTTCCCAGTACCCGATATGCTGCGCAAGCTCTAAACAACTCTCGAGTTCCGGATTATTGTTATCGCTGACTGCGGCACAGTTGATAACGTAGCTCATTTTACCATCCCTGATGGTCGTGTTTCCGGTGCCTCCCTTTTCGAAGTCTGCTAACATTGTTCTCTCCTTCCACACCTCTGCATAGCCATCCATCATTGCCGACCTCATCAACCTTTGTTGGCCGGGCTTAAAAAACAATCTGTGCTCTGGTCTTTGGAGTACCTGCTTCCCTGTTTGGCAGTCGGCTTTTACAAACACGAGTTTTCCTTCCGCGGAAGCTGGATCTCGTTGGCTTTGACGGTAAGATCTACTACAGAATGGCTCGAAGTAGGTGTAAATCCAGGTCAGGACCCACCCATTAGCGTACCCGAGATAGGTCGATATGGTTCCACTGTGAAGAACGAGCAAAGTAAGCAGCCGTAGTATCGAAATGTACACGGCAAAGAATCGGTGTTCCAAGGTGACCACTTACCAGCTCTCTCTAAGCACGGGGTAGAATGCCCAGTAACCACATTCAAATTCCTTCAACGGTTCCGTCATTTCTGGGATGCTCACTCTCATCGGCGCGGTGCCATCTCCTTCCATATCTTGTATAGAATCTCTTCCGGCCACTAAGCTCATTTCCAGGCCTTGCTCCATATCCGTCTTATCCTTCACCGGGCCTCGGGATATCTCATGGTACCCGAGAGTGACGTTAACTGGTTCGTATTTGCCGGAAATTGTGCGATTCCACCAGCGGTTGCCGTTTCCTATGCTTATGTTTACCCTCGTGCTGTTGTCAAAATTCGTTATCAGGCCGTACCAGGCGGCTACATCCAAATCGGAGCTTCCCGGCAGGAATAGAACCGATTCCGTGACATTGCCGGTTTTGCAATTGCCTGGGCCAATGCACCAGGTGTTGACCAAGGGGACCTCGGCGCCGAAGTGGAATCGCGTCGTTGTCTGGCAAAAGCTGGAATTTGACCCGAGAGTCATGTTTCCGATTGAGATTCCTGGGCGCCTTGGATCGAGGGGACAGTTTTTATTATGATCAAGGTGGCGGACTGGTGGGCATATGGTGGAGTTGTAAACCTGGTCTAGTTTGAATGGTTTAGACGGATCATTGCATGGATTACGAGCTGCTGGAATGTAGTCTTCATCCTCGTATTCCTCCTCCTCCTCCGGCTCATTCGTGGCGGTTGGGGAGGACTTTGGGGCGCTCGTCGTGGACGGGAGATTTGGAATATCTGGCTGAGAGTCCTTCTCGTCAGGGATGCCATCGCCGTCATTGTCTTCGGGTGTGACTAATAATCCTGAATGCTCTTCTGTTACCTCCGGGTCTAGATTACCAGATTCCGGTTCTTCTGCTGTACTATCGCCAGATATAGTTGTCTGAGACGGGTTGGTTTCTCCAGCTACAAGCTCGCCGGTGCTTTCTGGGTCTGGTTGCTCGTTTCCCTCCCCAGTGAGTTCTTCTGGATTTTCTTCGGGTTCGCCTATTGTATCAGAGCCTTCCAGATTGCCCTCTCCATTTTCTCCGTTCCCTCCTGCGCTTCCATCCCCGGTTGGCAGCGGCGGTTCTTCTTCTGCAGTTGCGGAGATGTCTACTGGGGCTTCATTCTCAGCTTCGGTAGCCCTAGGGTGAAGAACCTCGGTTGATTTAATTCTGTTTTCATCTCGCCTGAGCCGGGTATATGCTGGTTGAGGATGGGAATTAGTGGTATATGTCGGGTCAAAACGGTCGGATTTTTTAATGGTTTTCGAATGCGGGGTGATGACTGATCTCGCTGGTACTGATATGATTAACGATAAAGCACATGAAGAGAATAAGCTGAAAAGTAGTAGGGCAGTAACAATATTTATAATTTGAGGATGCATTTCTTCCGCGCCTTTGTTCCTCCTCGACCCTGATTTCCCGAGCAAAACTACTTAAAATATATTTAGATAGATTTAGTCCCCCCGATATCCAGAGTTGTATGAGTCTTCTGGTAATTGTTTAACATGGAGGACCGGAATGGTCTAGCAAAAGAGAATAATAATCCATACTGTCGAGGGGTTGAAGCTGAATGGCGAACTCCGCTTGTTGGGGCAGAAGCTCGATATATCGCCGTTCCTATAACGTATTCTTTGCCGCGATTTCGGTATTTGTGACCAGGGATGTGGTTAGAGACTATATCTACCTATGTTTGCGGTTTCGTATTCATAGCTATCGTTGTCTGTTCTCAACCGTACATATGAGATTAACCCATGTCCGCGTGTGCATGGCCAGGAGGGAGGTGCAACACAACATGTCGTTGCATTTGCGAATCAGCCATGCTTGTTTCGAATAGTTGGGTGCAAGCCGCACAACATTATACCAACTCCATAAACCCTAAAACGTAGGCTTCTCGAATGTTTGCAAGTTAGTCTTATCCTTTAGACTGATTCTTACTAGTATACTATTGCTAAGATATATTTCCTGTTGACTCTGGTTGTTTTTTGCTTTTTGGGGTATTATACATGACACTTCAACGCGCTAGACTTTTGAAGGCGCCTTTGCTGGCCCGCCGTGATATGATACAGATAAATTTTCGAAGTTGATTTCCGATTGATTACTCCTAGTCCTCTTCCCAAGTCGCTCCAAACCCTTTCCTCAATGCCTCGACTGTATACAATCTCTCAACCATGCCGTCCGCCTCGTCCTCGCTGATGGTAGGACCTTCGAACCCTTCTTCCGCCAAAAATTCCGTTACTATAGGGTCAGCAACCGCAAATTCAATACAATTAACCAGAGGCCCAGTCTTTGTGTCGCACGAAAAGTAAATTTTGCCGCCTGCTGACTCTACGGAGAGAACCGGGCCTGGCGTTGTATAGTGCCCAATGTATTTAATGCCATTTCCCTCTTTAGGGTACGCAAGTCGTAAGAGGGCTGGTATCCTAGATTGAGATAAAATGTTAATATGGTTGTTGTATGGTTCCGTCTGAAAAAATATATGATTTTTACCCTTCAACAGCCACGACGACCTCCCACTCCCACGAACTTCCTGGCACTGTGACTTCTATTATATCGCTAACCGCGATGGTTATTCTTTCTTTATCATCGCCTTCTTCTCTCCTCCTCCTTCTATACCTCTCCATCGCATCGACAAGTTCTCTCCTACTATCCCCTTCGAATATACCTTCTATTATACTCCTTATGTCGAACTTTTGCAGTAACTTCATAGTGTCCCATCTCCAAAGACCAAGCCAGTCATCCCCACCACCGCTAAGAAGCAAATGTGACTGGTTTCGCGGTATTAATAACCGACTTACGAATTGAGTATGCCCAAGACAATAACCGTATATTAGATGTGTTATTGCCTTTTCGCCATATGTGATCCGGATGTGTTCGTCCCTATCGGCCGTGATGATGAAATTCCTCCTTTTGGTATCTTCGGATAAGGAGGGCGCAGATGCTGTGGTGAGTGTAGTCAGAAGGGACACGTGGCCAAGGAGAAGGGCACCATCGGAGAATATTCCTTCCGTGGGCGACGAAGGCTCTGGTGACAGCAAATCGGCAGGTATATTATAGGCATAGACATCGCCAAACTTGTCTCCAACTAAAATAGTAGACTTGCCCAGAAGACAGATAGCAGAAGGGCGTTTGTGAAGCACCCTGTACAAATGCTAAGGGTTAGACTCAGAGGTTTCGAGCGTTTCTAATAGTATCAGTATGATGTGGCAATAACTAACCACTCCTTAATTTGCACCAGTCCATCCGAAGTCAACAGCCGCAACGTTTTATCTTCCAATGTTGTGCATGCTAGTAAGCCTTTATCAGGAATGACTAGCAGATGTCCGATAAAATTTGGTGGCTGCACTGCCTTCTTTGGTGCGCCTGGTAGCAGAGAGTTTCTTTTCTTCTTATTAGATTTTGAGGTTCCCTTTGAAGTTCCCTCTGAGGTGTTTGCTTCTGCAGTAGTTTCTGATGGGAGAGCAGGAACAGATGAATTAGAAGGACTTCTTTTCCGTTTCCCGACTGCTGATGGAGGTGTTGATGCGTCTTTCATTGCGACATCTGGTTCTTCAGAGCCAGGCTCCCGGGGTTGGGTTGTGGTTGACCCATTACTAGCTGCTTCTGCGAGTGATACTTCTTCAATATCGCCTTGCTCCTTCTCTACACCTGCAGCCTCTTGGTTCTGCTTTTTGTTTTGTGTACTAGGTGTAGGAGCTTTCCATTTCGCCAAGGTTTCTCGAGAGGCTACAGAGACGGTGTATACTGTGTCTGATATTGCAAGGTAGAGCTTCGGTGAGTCGGAATTGGCAAACGCGATTGCTTGCACCGGATGTTTACGAGTCGCCATTGCCATATCGAGCTGATGTGGCGTCAATTGAAGGACTTTTCGAGGTTAATGTTCTTGACTCAACTGATCCTCACCAGGCGAAGCCCTCGCGAAGACCTTAAAGACTGTCGAGTCACGTGATTAAACAAAGCCACGTGACTCTACGGAAAGGACACAATTCCCACAACACCAATCCGAAATTGACAGAACAAAGGCAGCACCCTCCATTTTATGCACTCCATGTCTGTATCTCACCCTTCTTACTTTCTTTAATTTTTATCTTCTTCACCGCCTCCTACTCGCTAGTTCGACGGCCGACTCGAGATTGCGTCTCCATAGAATCGATATTCAAATAGATACCCACTAGATATAGTTTTCCTGTTTCGACGGTTTCCCACCGTTTAATTCCGGCAAGATGAAGATAGACCTGGTCTCCTTCATACCCACGATCCTCTACATCGTAATCATTATTGGTTCGATGGCTACATTCTCATCCCTATACCGCAAGCGCAAAGCCCGTACGTTATTTATCCATTTTCTCTGCTTTCTTGACACTTGTGACAGCTAGAAACTAATACCCTGGACTCATAGAAGCCGCCGCATCAATGGAACCCTGGTTCCCCCCCTCTCTTTCCCGCGATATCTATCTCACTCTCCTCCACCTTCCCGACACTCCCAATCCACCCAAGATTCCCGACTCGGTTCTCCGTGCTGCCTTGCTCCGCAGAGCAACTGATGTCATCCAGAAAGCTATTACTATCCGGAATGGCAAACAACCCCTACAACAGCTCCTGCAAAGGGGATCGATCGGAGACGACACCTGGACACAATTCCTGCAAGCCGAACAAAGAGTCGACGCTGAGATTAAGGAAATCGCCGAAGACGCAATGGCATTGAGTCCGCAGAGCCAGCAATGGGCGCAGTTTATCTTCCAAACTGCCGCTGAAATGTTGACCAACGAAAGATTACGGGTAAAATTAGATGAGCAGAAGGTCAAGAGTGATGAATGGTCTGAATGGTGGAACAAGAAGACCGAGAAGGTTAGGAGTGAATTTTTGGCAGCTGAAGGGGTGGACAGTGCACCCCGGACTTCTGTTAATCCGGCGGTGTTGTTAACTCCAAGCAAGCCATCTGCCGCTGGGAGCACCCAAACAACGCCAGAAAAGAGGGCAGGACATAATAGCGATGAGGATGGTGTCCTCGTAGAAGCGGAGGCACCAAAACCAGCAAAGTCAACTCCTGTCTCTACTCCCACAAGCACTCCATCGGGGAGTGTGAGGAAGAAGAAGGGTAGGAAGTAGATATCACTCTAGGGAAAATGGGTGGGTGGTTGAGCAGTGTATATGAATCGTAGGACTGGTGCGGTAGCGGTCAAGGGGGCATGTAGACCAGATGGTTTTATTCTAATGGGGCTAGTTTTCTCTGCAATATTTGGCATGCTGTTCGGCGTTTCTTCTTTTTTGTTGTACTGCTAATCTCGGCTATATCCTGTACAATTTTTCTATTGTTTGGGCGCAGCTGTCTATAATTGTATTATTCACTTCTTTGTGCATATTTGAACAGGAATATTATTCGAATCTGTATTGGCGCTCAAGTAATACCAAGTGCGATGCAGTAGGAAGGAGAGTTGAGTGGTTTACGAGACCATGCGATGCCCAAATTGTAGAACAGTACGCTGGGATACCGGTAATTATCGGTATATGATATTATATTCCATTTAGTGTAAACAATCAAAAATTTAAAGGACGGAAAAATGGGTATCCCGAATCATTTGTATTAGCACGGCCTAAATTCGGCGACAACCTAAACTCCATAAGCGCAGCAATCTGTGCCACACGACCGCGCCTATAGCTTTACTAGCTGCACCTGCGCAACATCCCACACCGTATTTGCACTATGCCCTGAAAACGTTATGCTAAAATCATCTTCCTCGGAATCAATCTCGTATGCCCCTCTAGACCAAGCATAGTATCTGACACCATCAGGGGGCTCCTGGGTCGCCAGGATGAGCTGCGGACTGCTTGCCCCACCGGCACTCACGAAGAACCAATTATCCTAAATAAAAATTCTAACATCAGTGAAGGACCGTAAGGCGATTACCAGGGAAAGACTCGACTCACCCTCAGAGTTTCGTTCTCGTAACTTCCGTACAAAAATGTCAGTTGAAACTTCCCGGCCCCTACCCCAGTGATAACCTGCGTAAGGTTGCAAGTCGGCAAAGTTCCTTCGTTGTAAGTCCGGGCGATCGCCATCGAGTTTGTGAGGTTCTCTTGCAGTGGTGTCGACGGTGACGGATCCGCAAAATCTTGCCAGCACTTGTCGTCGTCGGACCAGTTGTCGAATTTATCTAGAGTCACTGCTGCAAAATTTCCATTCGAGACGAGGTTGCCCCTAGCAAGCGGTTCGTCGTAACCTGGGAATGGGGAGGGTGTCGCGGTGGCTGCGTTTTCTCCAACGAGGACGGTAGTCGAGGCGTAACCGGCCCAGGAGTATGGGGTATCCGAAGTGGAAATAGGCGCTGGTGTGCTAGATGTTGGGGTTGAAGCGGTCGTTGGTTCAATCCCAATCGGCGACTGCGACGCTGATGGAGTACTCTGCGAAGACCCTCCTGAATTATTCCGGGAACGCAAACCGCCTACGAGACCTCCAACCAGACCTCCAATGCAAAGAAGAACAACGGCTATAATAATGAAGAGTGTTTTTCTACTGATTCGGATAGAGGCGTCCTTAGCCGGTGCATCGGGTGGTAACGGATTGTATGCGCTTTCTACCCCCTGGACACCGCCGACCGGGCTAGTGTCCTGAATACCACCAAAATGCGACACCGGGGCGGGAGGGTACTGTTGTTGAAGTTTTTCTGTCATGGCTGCCGCGATTGTTTCGAGAAAGTACCGAAGCCGGTTATCTATCGATATACAGTAGACGAACGTATTCTAGGATCAAAAGAGACCTGAAAAAAGGTGACAGCATGATTGAAATGCCCATTTTCCTCGTTCTCGCTGGCTTGGTCTGCTGAGCACTTATATATCCCTTTTCTAAAATGAGACTGGTGGGCTCCTGCAGCGAAATTTATCAGAGCGCTGAGGACTCAGAACGCCACCGTGCTACTAGTGACTATAAATTATAAATTAATTACGCTAACGCTACGAGAAATAGGGCCATTGGCCACCGGATGAAGTTCTAGCTCCTTGATCGTCTAGTACGGCTGAAATATTAGTTCACGGCATAAACTTTGGACAAAAAAGGTGAAAGATCTTTAAGATAAAGAGATATGGGTTATCTATACGCCTCAGGTAATTTGTGCATCTTCGGGCTATTTTCTGTTCTCTTATCTCAGGGGATCGGCCGATCACTGTTACAAGTCGTGACGCCTAGTTCGAATCTAGTTTTAGTGTGGTTGAAGAAAGCGGCTCTGTGGTATTTTGGTGGCCACCTCCCATTCAGGATCAAATCCCTCGGTTTTTTTAGCTTGGCATAGCTTAATTTACGCCTGGCCTTGCGCCATATTTTCATTTACAGGTTCGCGTTCTTGATAGTTACCCTGGATTATGGTACAAGCCAACCCAGGAAGAAACACTGATTCTAGCAGTCGAGTCAACTGTTAGCGAATATGATCCCTATTGCATCACCAAATTATCATTTCGGTCGCAAATCTAGTTCATGGGAGGAAACGCTTCAAAAAAACTAGTTGCAGGCTTATATATTTGCAATCAAAAATACATGTATCGAGAAGGCAGACAGGATTCCGCAGGGGAAAGACATGCATAGGGTTCTATAAGGAAAAAAGCAAAGACTGATTAAAACGAATATGGCGGGATTTTAGGAAAGAGATGAATAATGATACAAGACCCTCTCGGCTTCTTCTGTTAGAACATGGCTCCTGTGCATGCATATCTTGGGGGGTTGGGTAAGTCTATGGCAGACCATGGTAAGGCCCATTCCCGTCTGTTGTCCTGCGACTCTCAATTAAAAATGAGGATCTAAATAGAAATTTCAATTGAAAAATTAACAACCTTATTCAGGATTCAGGTGAGATTGCATGGTTTCTGAGCCGATGGAAGTAGAATCTAGTTGTGGCGCGACTTCCTACGGCGTTGTCTTCGGTCGAAACCGGCCTCGACATCACCGTCGGATGTGCCTTCGGTTTCCGAACTTCGGTCTCTGAGAGAATCAGGGTGTTGGTGAAAGAACTCCAACCTCGTAGGTATGCAATTGAGAAAATTGAATAAGGGATGTTTTGGTTTGCTCACCTCCTAGTTAACTCCAGGTCACCCATGTCCTTCCTCCTCTTCCATTCGTCGAATAGTTCACCGTAAGGCTTCACAACGAGGTAGATGAAGACCACGAGGAACATCAATGTCGCGTCAAAGATATACAGCCAGACTTCATTTGCCAGCAATGGCCCATCATGCGGCATAATGTATTCGACAACTCTGAAAATGCTTCGAATGAGGATCATAAAATTCGCTGCATACATTGTCCAAATGTATTTGCGACCCTTGATTCTTTCTTGAGTGTGAGAAGGAGAGGAATGTAGGCGCATGTGAAACATTGCCGCAATGATGATAAAGCCGCCAAAGAAGAAGATCTGAATGAATAGACCACCTGTAATGATCTTTTGACCTAGGTCCGCGGAGTCCTGGTCGGCCTTCGCCAAAATTCCACCACCTGTAACAGTAGAATATTATACATTAGCAACTCGAGTCTGTTGTTGGATAATATAATATGGAAGTGGTCTTACCAGTAGACTGTCCTAGGAACGATAAAACATCACCAGTCACAAAGAAGGTAGTAAGCCACCTAGGTTTAATAATCAAAAGATGTTCTGCGTGCAGTGCGATCGCGATACGGCTAAGCGTCATATAAATAGACGCGGCGAAAAGCGCTGGGGCCAGGAGGATCAGAAGTGACTGCATGATATAAAAGGGAAGGCTGTTAAAGTTATAATGGGAGCCGATCCTTCCGGCATAGCCGACCGCCTCGACTGTAAACTCCGATAAAAACTTTTAGTATAATTCTCCTACATATCCTCGTGAGTGAGAGAGAAAACATACAAGCGACCCCAATTATAAAAGGGATAAAGTACCAGCCCTTATACTTGAATAATCTATAGATGTGGACGGAACCGCAAAGCACGAAGAGCACAACAAAGATGACAGCTGCTGGCAGGCTAGGATAGTAAAGGTATGGCACCCATCCTCCACGCCCGTTGTCCTCAGAGGTGTCAATCTCAGGCATCTTGATTCTCTGAAGTTGGTTCGCTCTCTCTCAGAATTGGCAGAAGGGGATGGCTTTATTTGCGGACAATATGCCAGAGTGCCACCGGCAGAAATAGGAAGAGTACTAAGAAAGAGCTCGAATTAAAGAAGAAAACGATAGATTGTAAAAAAAAAAAAACCTATGAGTAGCAAGAAGAGTTGAAATTATAAAGCTGGGCGCTATTAACAACTTATATATGACAACAGCAATGCTGATGCTTTCTTGGCTTGAGAATGTGGAATGAAGAAATGGTTTCCAAAATTCAGATGTATACTCTGCAGAGAATTCACGTATACTGCATATAAATAGGGGGAGTTGAACGGTGAATTACATAAACACCTACAAGTAACCCAAAACGGAAAACATCCATACGAGGACCGAAGCGCGAAACGAGCTAGAGCCGATTTACCACGCACCAGATAGTACGAATAATATATTCGTCAGCAGGCGCAGACAATGGAAAACACCGCGAGGCATGCTCGTCTTGAGGCTCTTCAAGGCAGACATAACGTAAGCTTTTGCGGCAAGGTAAATATTTTTCCGGGACTTCTAGAACTCCAGCGGATATATGTCGAGCCGGAAGTGTATCACGTCTAAACGTTTCAAAACGTTTCTGGGTCCGGGCTTGGAAAGCTTGCAAAGCAGACCTAAATTTAACTCCATTCCCACCGGTGGGCGTGTTGTGGCACCATTATACGAGCCCAAAAGGGAAATAGTTAACTACCACCACATTATACGAAGTCCGAGTTGTTGTTTTCGCATGGCCAAAGCTTAAATTTTGAGTTTTTTAAGGCTGACTAAACTAAATAAAGATCACGAGCGAATGAATCTCCGGCATGTTCCGTGCGTCTAAACTGCTGCGGTCCTTACTTGATTCGACGTCAGCTCCTTGCGTAGTCGCGTCTTGGCTGTGTGTGTCCTCTATACGGTCCTAAAACGGAAGTCTTCCGCGCAGCATTTATACTAACTTAAACCTCTTGCCAACTCGCTTCGATTTTTCGGACTATCCTGCAGAATTCTCGTTTTATCGTATATCGCACCTCACTTCAGGTTACATGTGACGCCTGACTTTCGGAAGAAATTTCCATTTCTATGCTCACCTCCTTGTCTGTCTCCGTCAGACTACCCCATCTACCAGGCCATTGTCCAACCAGCATACTCCAACTTCACGCTAAAACCGGATCTCGGTACCCGCAAATAGGCTAGAGAGGAAAAATGCATGCAACTCCAGCTGCCAGTGGGAGCAGAGAGGGCAGCAGCCCAATAGTTCCGAGAACCCGACGATTCCACAATAAGAGTCGCCTTGGCTGCAAAGGTTGCAAGGAAAGGCGCATAAAGGTACCACCCCCGCCAACAAGGCCTTGAGGATTTGAGCCTGATAAAGTTTTCGGACATGCTGTGTCAGCTTCTTAGCGAGACGGGAGCCTGCTCGGTTTCTTAAACGCTCGTGTCACCTAACAACACACAAAATGCAACAGGCTAGATTGTATTCATTCTCCACCACCCTCTACCCTTGTTCATCCCTACCATCCAACCCGCATACCTTTCTAAGCATGCTCTTAAAATCAACTTAATCTAGTTAGGCAAAATGAGATTCAGCTAACCGCAGCTTTTCGCTAATAGTGCGACGAAGTCCGACCAATATGTTACAACTGTACTCGCCGTAACACCACATGCGAGTATGAAAATGCGGAAGCCCCGGAATCAGAAGGAGAAACTGTTTCCCAGGATGTGGATATACCCATTAAAGCGGAAGGAGGACGCCGTGTCCGGAAATCCCGGAAACGAAGCGAACCGCCTGCGGGGATTACATTTACTATCGTTGACTTTAGCACGCCACCGGAAGCTCGCAAGAGGAAACGTGTGCAGAAGGATGGAGATGGTCTATCCGATACTAAACAAACCGATAGCGCATCTAGCTTTGCTTCGAGCCCTACATCATCTGTAGAAGTAGAGATTAAGCGTGAAGCGACGCCTAGCATTATAGACACAGTTGAGCAGGCGCTCGAAAAGGTCCAGCAGCTCGCTCAGTTCATGGTTGCATCGAAGCACAACCCAATATTAAGTGGAGATAGCCAATACGTACCGGATGAAAGATACGCCATTCCAACCAATTTCTCAAGGTGGCAGTCCGCCCCCTCGACGGCACTTCAGCAAGGTTCAGCCGGAGTCAAGATATCGATGCAGGACTACAATCTCGTTCGAACATATAGAACCTTCACATGCGAGACGTTCCCACATGTGACAGAATTCCGCAATCCTTGGAAAGGATTAACCTTTGATCTCCAATTTCGGGTAAGGACGGCTCACGAAGCTAGTAATTAGACTATATAGGCTAAGGTATGCTGATTTTTGACCTCTAATAGGAGCCACACCTATATCATGCTACTCTCGCGATAACTTCGGCCCACCTGCGTTATCTTCAGGGCGTATCTACCCCGTCTATCGCCGAAGTTTCACACTATATCAAAGCCCTCTCATCATTTAGGGAAAACTTATCTCACGAACATACTCAGCTCGTACCTATGAAGGATGTACCTTTATACCCTGGATCTCCTAGCGAGCCTAATTTAGAATACCTAGAGACTACTCCACAAATGAAGGTGCTCTTTCCCACTTCTGTTCTCCTAGTGGCATATATGCACACCTCCGAGGTCAACGAGTTTCACTCCTGGTTAATTGCGAACTTTTCAATGATGGCAGGGACGAGAGCGACTATACAGAGTGTCCTACCTGCCGCCTACTTTAGCGATTTCAGAGCGGCGATAAAGGAGACGCTCGAAGCTGTCACACAGAAACTCTACGGGCTGATTAAAATTGGAGAAAAAATGCGTTTCCCTGCCTTGGAAGCACTAGCGCAACCGTCATGGCGATCGCCTAGTACACTACAAAATGAGCCGCCTGACACATTCGAGTTTAGACAAAGCGATAGCGAGGAGGAGAGAAATATATATGATCCCAAATACGCATGGGTTGGCCTTGAGGACTGCCCTTTCTACGGAAGTCCAGGTGGAGAGATGGTGGTTTCGATAGGCGCCCTTCACAGGCTCGCTTATATTATTACGGCGCTCGAAACTCGCGACCCGCCTGTTCCGCTCGATTGCATGGCCGCGGTCACGAGGTTGATCATAATATGGCCAGGGATATGCGTTTATGAGATTCTCGAAAAGTTAAAAACAAGAGACAAAAGGGTTTATATGCTGTTGGCATACTACTATGCGACAGTGGTCAGAGCGAGACAAGTCAACACAGCCGCCCTCAATATGGTCGACCTGAATTGGAAACCTCCGCAGGACGATATTATGAAGTCGTGGTGGTTGATGAGGAACGCTAGATTACTATTGAGAAGGATCGTGGATTGGCTCGGGGATGAGTGGGCGCCATGGTTAGAATGGCCCTTGAAGGTTCTCAAAGAGGAGGAGGAAGCGGAGAGGGGCAAGATGGAGTCCATTTGGGAGCCGACCACGTCGGATCGGCCTTTTCAGATAACGCTGGAATAGGGTAGGGTAGGTCCTTTGTCACATCATCCGATGTCTGGGGTGTTATATATATACTCTTCGAAGCTTTATTGAGATGCTTTGTGGACTTCAAGATATATGTTAGCGATCTATATATATACCAAATCTACACGATTGCTTATCCGCCCTTCATTCAAAACAGTCCCCTCGAAGTTCAAGGCTTTATAGCTAGCTACGGGTGCCAGGGGAGCCTTCCACTTCGGTAAACTCCGTTCAATCGAACACTTACGTACACTTATCCTTAGTTAATCACGTCGGTAGCAATGATAGGGCTAGCAGTACCGGGCGATATACAGCTTAAGAATAATAATAGGGCACTGATTTTTTTTTACGGCAGAGGCGTATAGGTATCGGCAATCTAGTGGTCATGAAGCTTACGGTTGGCTCGAGTTGGCGGACAAGGCCGCATGCCAAGGACTTTCTTCAACTGTCGAGAGAGCGGCCCCACCGCCAAGATTGCGGCTTTGTCAGGTTAGTACGTAAACGGTTAGCACACTCGCTCGGATAGCACCGCCATAGACGACCACCACGTCAGACATGGGTACCCCACCCGAATGTGCCCGGTGAAACAATATTAATCGTGATCTCGATTGAGATTCAAATAGCGATCGCTTTTGACCAATACCGATAGATATCGACGATACCGATCGCTCAACAATGTGGTTCAAAAGGCGTAAAAAAAAAAAAAAAAAAA